>NDGM011159708.1:0-10680 GCA_002564305.1 Octomys mimax | reverse complement strand
GAGCTCAGGGTTCATGGAACTCAGGGTCCATGGAGCTCAGGGTCCACGGAGCTCAGGGTCCACAGGGCTCAGGGTCCACGGAGCTCAGGGTTCATGGAACTCAGGGTCCATGGAGCTCAGGGTCCACGGAGCTCAGGGTCCATGGAGCTCAGGGTCCACAGGGCTCAGGGTCCACAGGGCTCAGGGTTCATGGAACTCAGGGTCCATGGAGCTCAGGGTCCACAGAGCTCGAGGTCCACGGAGCTCAGCGTCCATGGAGCTCAGGGTCCACAGAGCTCACGGTCCATGGAGCTCATGGTCCATGGAGCTCAGGGTCCACAGAACTCAAGGTCCACGGAGCTTAGGGCCCATGGAGCTCAAGGTCCACGGAACTCAGGGTCCATGGAGCTCATGGTCCATGGAGCTCAGGGTCCACAGAACTCAAGGTCCACGGAGCTCAGGGTCCATGGAGCCCATGGTCCACGGAGCTCAGGGTCCACGGAGCTCAGGGTCCACGGAGCTTAGGGTCCATGGAGCCCATGGTCCATGGAGCTCAGGGTCCATGGAGTTCAGGGTCCACAGAGCTCACATTTTGTGGCAGCATTTTTGGCCTCTTGGTCTTCTTTTTGTTGTGTCCAAGTACTCACCTGTGTTTCAAGACAGCTGGGGTTCTGGATAGATTAGTCTGATTGGCTAAAAAAAATTAACTTTCCCTCTTAAAAAGTGACATATTTTACCCAAGGGAAGTTTCAAAATGTCTTACTTCTTCATCAGGCTGATCATTTTTCTGATAACTGCCTGCGTCTTTTTTCTTTTCAGTCACACCTAGCAAAGATATGAGTTCCTTTCTAAGATAATAGGAACAGTTCTGATTCTACTGTCATTAATATAATGATTCCATAACACAATGACAGATAAAAAGAACTTTCTTCTTATTCTACTCAAGGCTGATTTTACATGAAAATAGACCATAACTCAGAGTCTGTAATGTCTATGGAAAGGTTATACTCGTTACCATCCAAATAGGCTGAGCTAATAAAAATTATATTTGTTACAATCCAAATAGATTAACCGGCCTTAAGGGCTTAGCTATGTATTACACTTTTCAATTTTCTTATAATTAAATTAACATAAAATGGTCTTCACAAATAAATGGCTGTTTCAGAAAGAGTTAAGCTCTGTTTAACAAAAATAGTGATTCTATTTACATGAGCAGCTTCTCAGGTGCGGTGAGAGGTGGGAAGAGGTACTTGTGTGGGAAGTGGACTCGAGCCAAGGACTGGCAGAAAGACCCCTTCCTGTCCTGTGCTTGACACTGCCGCCCCAGCAGAACAAGCCCTCTGGAGAAAGGGGACCGCCTCCTGCTCTCTGCCCTGTGCCCCAACTGTCAGCCAGTAGGTGGAGCCTGAACTGGCTCCCCGGAAAAGTGACTCATGCATGCTGGGAATTTAACCCAGTGCTCAGCTTCCCGCCAGCGTCGAAGCTCACAAGCAAGCTTTGCTGCTGTTTCCTCAGCTGCTCTGCCCTGGTCTTCTCCAGAAGCCTGGGCTCTAGGTATCTTTAGCTGCAAATGCCATTACAACACTCCTTCGGTTTGTAAAATCCATTATTCAGAACTTTGATTTTTTTTTTTCAGTATAGTAATTTAGAGACCACTCTCCACTGAGTGGTCTTCAACACAACAGTGAATGCCCTGGAGTTGGCTGAATTCCGCGAATGTTACTGTCCTCACGAAGCAAATTAATTTAAAATCAGTCTGTTGCTTTAATCTAGAAATACGCTAAGGAAAGGAAAGAGGTAAAATGAGTGACGTATCTGTGGCCATTTTCGACAATCAGAGACTTCAATCAAAGAAGAAAACACATGGGGGACAGTGTTCACATTGGCTGGAAGCCCGGATGTCGGGAAAGGGAAGGAGGAGTGATAAACACCTTTAATTCCTTCTCTTGTCATTGATGCATCAAGCTGAGGGTCAGCAGGACCTGTCTGATGTGGAAATAGGTAAATAAAGGTCACAGAGTGTACGTGAGTCAGAGGAAGTGCTGCAAAATGAGAAATAAGGAGACATGAGGACAAAAGTGAGGCCGCGCATGCCACGCCTGGGAACCCTGGCTGAAGAGTCCCTGGACACTGGGCCAGTGCTGGCCCTGCCGCTGGCCACCTTTGTGTGCAGTGGCTTAGTAGGTGGTCTCAGTGTGGCAGTGTGGTCACTAGCACTCATCTCCTGTCAGTACTTCAAGCTCAGCTGTCCAAGTCCCTGAACAGTAAACACAGTGAGTAAAGGCTACCTAAGAATAAAATGTGCGCACTCATGCCAGCAGCCGTGATAGGGCATCCCTCCCGATTATTTTCTTAGGATAAATGGAGCTCAGTAGGTATTTTGATCGTGTTGGGAGGACACAGGGGTAGGCTCTTACAGCCCGTGTGGGCCTCCTGCTGCTGCCCACCTTGGGGGCAATGTAGTCCTCATTAACACTTCCATAAAAGAATGAGCAAGGAGAATAGAGCTGAGGCTCAAAGGAGTCCGTTCTGCTGCCCTCTCTTGGAGGCCTCTCTTGAAGCTTTGATGAGAGTGCAGGTCAAAAGCAATGGTGCGACTCAGTGCCATCTAAGTGATCTGCAAAGCTCATTTATTATGGCCCCCCTTGACCCCATCATCAAGGACGAGCAATACGTGTGGTACCCTTAAGAAAATGAAAATGTTCCCGTGGGGCGTGCTCCCAGGAGGCAAAGGAGCGAGGAGCGCGGCAGTCTTCATTTCATACCTTTTTTCTCCCTTTTAGTGCATAGGGTCGAAGACTTCTGCTTTCTTCCTTCCCAGGAATCCAGCACAAAGTAGATGTTCAGGAAGCATTATTTAGAGGTTCTGCATGCTTATCGCAGATCAATGGTTTTTATAATTGATCATACATCGATTGCTACCACCTAATGTTAAGAAATCAAAGAGATCCTGAAATGATCTTGATCAGATTGGGCTTGATTGCTAGGCTTTCTCCCAACATTCTGAGGAGACCACAGAATGCAGTGGGGTGGATAATAATGAGAGTCCCTGGCTGAGTGCTGTGACGGACGCCAAGCACGGCAGGTGTGAGGCCATGTACCTTCCGGCACAGGTACCAGTCAGACAAGAGTCCAGAAAGGGCCCAGCCAACAAGGCAGCCAGCAAGTAGGAGAATGTTTTAAAATGAGATGCCAGTGACCCTCAGACTGGAAACATAAGCAAAATTAAAATTTGTTCAGAGCCTGAAAGGAATATCTTGGTTTCTGATAAATATCAACCTAGAGAAAATCGTGTTCAGCACAAAATGTGTGCCTTCATACAAGTTCAGGGGCCAGCCTCCCCTTGCTTCCCTTGGCGGAGGGTTCTTTTGCTCAATTCAGATAGCAATCAAGACGAGGCAAAGTGAAGCTTACCCCGGGAGCAGCTCTGAGCTTTGAACGCCAGCTGTGCGGCTCTGAGCGTTGGCACCCCCTTGCTGACCTCCCGGCAGCCGGAGCCAGCAGCTCCGCAGCTCTCTAGGACTTGTCCAGCTCCCAGCGCAGCAGCTCCCAGCAGTCCTCTGCTGCTCTCTGTCCTTCCCGAGAATGGCTGTGCACCCTTCTCAACAGCACCAGCTCTGGCTGCTGGACACCTCCACCACCAGCAGAGCCTGATCTCCTGGAGGCAGAAATCCTAAATTGGTGAGATAAGCAGTCTGAAGGGTGCCTTAGACGGACTTGTGCTGCAGCTACAGCACAGGGTCACAGAGGCCACTACTTCACCTGCTGAGTGAGGGGGAAATGTTCACACAGAAAAGCAGGCAAGCTCATGCATGTGCAGCGTCCTGCCAGCTAAGCACAGGCTTCCTGCCTGCTGGGTAGGGAAGGGTCTCCTTGCTGGCTAGAAGAGGGCAACTGGAAGTGGCCACAGAGAGGCCATCAGAAAGCCCGCAGGGCACCGTCATCTGGGATGGACCTATGACCCAGGTTTGCACAGCTGAACAAAAGCCTCCAGAGCAGCCACAGGCATCTGATGTTGCTGTCGAACGCAGCACGGCCTTTGGGCAACTGCAGCTGTCAGCAGTAGAAGAAGTGATTTTAAACTAGGTCTTGGGAAAGGTGGAGCTCTGCCTCCATCTGAACCTGGATCATTAGCATGGGTGAGCAGAGAGCCCTGGCTTTGAAGACCATGCTGGACTCCAATTCCAGATCCTTCTTGCAGGTTTCACAGCCTGGATCAGCTTGGCTGTAAAATGGGCCCCTTTGATTGTACTGTGCTGGGTAATTTTGCACAGGAGGAAGCATGCATGGACACCTTAACACACACACACACACACACACACACACACAGCACACACATGTTGGCAGTGCGCACACGCATGCACACACATGTGCCTGCCCGAGCTTGTGGCCAAAGAAAATGTCTGCGACCACGTGGTGCAGCTGTCAGCCATCTTTACCAGATTGTCTTCCTGGTGCCCACAGGACAGCGCCCAGGTCTGTTCTTCAGAGTCACAGGAACAGGAAAGTCAGGGAAGGGAGGGCTACAGCACGGCACAGTGCTGTGGTTCACAGTGCTGAGCTCTGTGCATCAAAATAGATGATAAAGAAGATTTTGCATGTTTCTGACCCAAAGCAATCATGAGTATCGATGCCAGACACCCTCATCTGCTTGTTCCGCCCTGGACAACTATTGCAGTACCCCACTGTACCCTGGAAATGTGCATGGGTGTTGAGTTAGACATTGTCAAGTTTTGTTAGGGATAACAATGAAACACAATCTTGAGATGAATTAGAAAGACTGAGTGTCACTTCTTGTGTTCAACCAAAGTATAATACCCCTCACCGCCCTCCCTCCTGGGCTTGGTCCCTGCTCACCCAGCAACATGCCCAACCAGCCTGGGAGGTCACTGGGAACAGCACCAGTGGCCAGGTGGCAGCGTCCTTCCAGCCCCCGTCCTCCTCAGCTTCCTTCTGCTCATGTGTGTGGTCTCCCAGTCCACGCAGCAGTCCCTGGCCGCAGGGCCTCACTTGTCCTTCTTGTCAAAAGCAAAAGAGCTCACGCTTCCCAGGCACTTTCGTTGTTACTTCTGTGCCCAGCTCCACCGGAGGCCATGGTCCTGGGAGAGGGGGTGGCTCTGAGGTGGCTGTGCTTCCGGCCCTGATGCACAGTGCCCTCCGGGAAAGCCACTCCTAACAGCAAGTGGGCTACACAGAAAACAGAGTCGCCTGTGGGTGGGCCGGCATTAGGCCAATGTTGGCCCATGTACTAATGAACGCTCAGAGCTTCTAGTGCAGATCCAGGGCAAGAAGAAATTCCTCCCCACACACCTGTGACATTTCCTCTTAGAACACTTGGTGAAAATCGATTGTCAGAGTTTAAAAGGGCCCTCAAGATGATCTAGCCCAGGGATTATTAAGTAGCAACACACATCAAAATCACCCGAGGAGGATTTTCAATGTGGACAAGAGATTCTGGTTCAGGAATTCAAGGGGAATTATAAAGGCACTAAAATGTCGCCGGTTGGAGGTGTATTTTGCATTCACTATTTGGGTGGATGGATGGGAGAAGGGGAGTTATTTTTATCATTGTCATTTTGTGCTAAGTAAAACATCTCAAATTGCTCATGAATGACAGTTGCCCCTTTCACCTTGACTTTGACATAGGAATTTTTCTGCACCCTCACTGTCTCCCATGAAGGAAGGGAGAGAGAAAGCGCGAGAGTAGAAGGTGATCGCATACGAACAAAAGGAAGCCAATGCGGTTGAAATATTTGATCTTCCTTCCCTGGGCTCAGAGAGCGGCCTAGCCCATCCCCTCCCCTGCCACTTCAATTGCTCACTCACGTCGCCTCCCTGTTCCATTTGGCCTTCTTATCTCTCACGTTTTTCCCCTTTACCACTTCTTTTGGTCCTATTTTCCTCTCAGCGTTCCATTCCCCCACTCACGTCCTCCTGGATAGAAAGGGAAATGGCTTTGTCATGTGCCTGGCACCCGCCTTTCACGATGGGAGAGCCAGGTCCAGCACGCGGTGGCACAAAGGCAGCTTTGTCCCTGCTTTCTCTCCTTGTCCCTCCACCCACAGGAGCAGCTCCGCACAGTGCAGAATTCTGCCAACCTGAAAAGAAAATCACCTTGGATGGCTCATGGAATGAAGATTCCTAGGCCTCCACTCAGGGGAATCTGATTCAGTGGGTAGACAGTGGCAGCCACTTGTGGACAGACAGCCACATGCCAGTCACATTGCCCAGGGCCACAGAAGCCCAGTGCCTCCTGGACTCCTCACACCAGCCTCAGCATGGAACCCGCAGCCACCAGCTCTGCCCTCACCGTGTTCCCTCTGGTAGTATGAGGGTTGCCACCACATCCTCCCTGCTGGGCTAGGGCACCCACAGGCGATAGTAAGAGAGCCCCACCCCAGGCCTGGCCCATCAGCTGGTGTGCGCCACAGCTGCCTTCCCTCACACCCTGCTCTATTTGGTTGAAGAACTCTATTCAACTCAGCAGACACTTGCTTGTCCCCAGACCTGCAAGTCCTCATGCTCAAATTCACCCTGGCGATTTTTTAGGGCTGTAAAGTTTTTATTTCTCTAAAGCTTTGACATGATCAGCTGGCTAAAGAACATTGTTACAGCAGCCATTAGCGGGCTGTTAGTTGGGACTGAGGTTTATTTCTCCTGAGAGGAGTGTCTATGCCTGATTTTCTGGACTGACTCCTACCTAATGGGAAGATTCTTAGGTCATGCAGGAGGACAATGAGGAAAGGGGCAGGAGGGAAAACATCGAGTCTCTACACTCCAACAGCCATTTCTAAACTTCTAAGATCAGAAGTTCCCTTAGTCAGTTCAAGCTACCATCATGAGATGCCACACAGCAATGGGTTAAGTAGGAGAATTTGCCCTTCTTTCAGGACTGGATCCTGTGATTCCTGAGGCCAGGGAACTGGTCTGGCCAGTCTCTGGTGACACCACTCTCCCCAGCTTTCAGATGTCTCCTGCTCTCATCTAGGTCCTGACGTTCATGCACACATCTTTGGCATCTCTTTCTCCTCCCATGTGGACACCGGTCCTACCGAGGAGGGCCCCACTCTTTTTTTTTTAATTTCATTTCTCATTCAACCCGAATTTGCTCCTGGAAGTGCTGTCTCAGTCACACGAAAAGTGCACACAGTTCAGTTCACAGCAGAAGGGCGAACAGCAGTCAGACACAGGAGGAGGATCACCCTGCAAGCTTTGCTTGGTGACACTGTGTTCCTGCCATCCCCAGCTCCCTGGCACCCCACTGCACCTTCGGCCACACCTTCTCACACTGCACTCCCAGGCCTTCCTTTGAAATAGGGGCAGGAGCCTCCCTGACTCCAAAACTCTGCACACTTATGAAACCAACATCCTGTGGATGACCAAGGTCTTGCCCAAGTCCCAGCAGGAGCCAGGCCTCCTTGGGCTGAAGGTCCAGGGGCCTCTGAGCATCTGGATGGTTGAATGTGTGATGAATCCCGGGGAGATGACTCCCTAAGAGGCCTTTCCCTAGCGGAGGTCCCAGGGACTCTCTTCTCAAATAAATAGTTTACACTTTTTACCCTCGAGCTTGGGGTCTTTCTGATTTTGGAGATGCCCCCAAATCATTTTTCTCTTGTCCCACTAAGGAGTATTAATACTTTCTTTAATGACACTAATGTTTTCACCGACAACTTTTTTACTCCAATTCTGCATAGTCCTTTGAGCAAAAATTTAATTCTGTCAAGTATTTCTCTTTTTCATGTATTTAATAGAGTCTACAGGGTCTCACTGCACAGATCAGACTCATAGTGATCCTTCCTGTTTCTCAGCCTCTCAAGCACCTGGAATTAAATGTGTGTGCCACCATGCCCAGTCTCATTTACCATCTCAGCATGCCCCGGGGTCAGGGTCAGCATGGTAGGCTGGGGATCAAACCCCCAGCCCCTGCATTTGCCAAAGCAGGTGCTTTAGTCTTCTGAGCTTTCTGGCTGGCCCTTCAAATATCTCTGCTCTGCTTTTTGGCTTGTGTTTTTCCTTATAAATATGGCTAAAAGCAGCCAGAAGTGGGCTGGTGAGATAGCTCAGCAGTCTAAAGCACCCTGCTTAGGCAAGCTTAGGAAAAGCACAGGGACCGCAGTTCGATCCCCAGCACCACATGCTGTGCCAGCCATGCCCCCAGGGTGGGCTGAGCTTGCCAACAAGATCAATCAGTCCTCCTCAATCTTAGTATCCCACAAAGACTCAGGATATGGGGGAAATGTAGGCCAATTTTTGCCAGAACACAACACACGTAGGCTCTAGTCCAATGCCCAGTACAGTCCTTGTTCCACTTGTGTCCTCAATCTGTCCCTTGCTATCTGTATTCCCATCAGCACCGCAATCTTCTGAGCTCTGACCAGAACTGCCCCTCAAGTACTGCTCAAGCTCTCCAAAGCTTCTCCAGGCAGCACCTCTAAGCATGCCCACACTCCTCCTCAGAGTCATTTCTAAAGGCTTCCGAATCTCATGGTCGGGTAGTGTCAGAACAATGACCCCCATTTCACAGAAAACAAATTTCTATTAACTTTTAGACACAAGATCAGAGAGACATAATGTCCAATGCCTATAACTTAAGGTAAGAGAAATTTAACTTGGCTCATGTGTTAAGAGGATTTAGTCCATGGATACAGTGGCTCCAAGGCAGGAACATTATGGCAGAGATGTGGTAGAGCCACGGTACCAGTGCACCGCAGCCTAGAAGGACAGCAAGGAAACAGTGCCAGAGAAGAAGGGGCCAGGGAACAGATACAGTCCCCAGGATTGTACTACCCTGACCCCTGACATACCCAAGAGTATGTACTCTACAAATCCCTTAGGTGACTTTCAACCCAATCAAATTGACATAATATGCTTAAACGCCACATTTTCCCTCTTCTGAACATAGAAAAAAGCAAGAAAATACTTATTAATAAACAAACCTGAAAGGAACCCCTTTCATTTTGACTTTTGCTTCAAAGCAGTGCCGAGGCACGTGCTGTAGCGCCCCCGTCAGGAAGACACAGGAACTACACAGCCCATTTGGACTTCCCTCAAGCCTAGCACTGTGCCTTACAAATGGCCCATTGTCAAATACAGTTACATTAATATTTAAATATTTGATTTTGTTTAGTTCCTATGGTATTTTAAGTACCTACCATACGTGGACTCTCAGTCTTCACAACAACTTTGGGAAGTTTCTTCTAGGCTTAGTGTCCCTTTCTATGCAGTCCAAAACACAGGAAGGTTATTGACTAGCTCAGGGTTCACCAGTGCATAGATGAATCAGTCTCTTACAGTGTCTGAAGACGGCTCCAGGAGCTGCACTTGCTACGTCATTGTACCAGGTTTTATTTTCAATAGTTTTAATATTTTAATAAATATATACATATACATTTATGCTAATTGGGGATGTTTCATTGTTTAATGTAAGAGAATGTCCAGCAAATCACATCAACCATGAGTATTCAACTCCATCTCAGTGCTTGACATGACAGCCGGAATACACAGTTACCCCAACAGCATAAATATTTACACCTTTGTGTTGTCTGTTATTTGCTATTGTATTTTAATCTGGTCTAAACTGTGTGCAACAAATTATCACATAGTACAACCTGTAGTGAATATATCTATAATACTTTACAGATCATTTTTCAACAATACTTATATGCATCACCCACAAACCTAATAACTAACTTCCTATTTCCCTGGACTGGTGAGGTTCAGAACTTCGAAGGTGATGTCATGTACAGACATGTCTTAGTTACTTTTTACTCACTGCTGGGACAAATACCAGACACTCAAAATGAAGGACAGAAATGTTTATTTAGCTCACAGTTACTGGAGGTTCAGTTCATACTCCACTAACTCCAGCGCAAATGACAGCAGTACATGGCAGCAGAAAACAATGGAGAGCAGAAGAGGAGCAGCAGTTGTGGCATCCATCAAGCCGCTCTCTTCCTTCTACACTGACCAGGAAGACTGTTGTTCCACTGCTAAGATTATAGCTCCTCCAAAGTGCTGCGGCTGTAAAGATCAAGCTCCTCAGATCTGAGGAGCTGATTCAGCCAAGCTGACACATGTATCAACTAACACAATCCACCCCTTGTCAAATTGGCAACTAGACATATACTTTTTAAAGCCAATTTCCGGGTACATAGACATGCTTAAACACTTTACCACTTGAACATTGTATAACATTAGAACTATGACATGTTATCCCTGGTCCTCCAAAGACTCATGCACATCCATTCATGCAAAAGACATTTTGCATCTCTAAGAGTTGCCAAAGTCTTGATAGTTTCAGCAACACTGAAAAGCCCAAGTCCCAAGCTTCCAAGATCTTAGGCAAACTCTTAGCTGTGAGTCCCTCTACAATGAAAAGTTAAACACTTCCAACATGCAAAGGCACAAGATAAGTATTGCCTTTCCAAAATGTACACACAGCCAGCCAGATACAAACAATTAGGACCAAAACAAGCCCAAAGCCCAGAAGGGCAAATTTAAGTCCTGTAGTTTCCTGTGGACCTTTCAAAGCACCCTGTATTGAGTTGTGAGCTCCAAAAGCCTTACGTGGCTCCACCCCTGTGGCACTTCTGCTAGTAGCTCCTATAGCTTTCTCTCAGGCCTGCTTTGCTCCCTTTCTGCAGCTTTTCTTAGACCATCCACATTCCTGGCTTTTTCAGACTTCTGAGGTTTCCACTGAGT
>NDGM011159689.1:0-14125 GCA_002564305.1 Octomys mimax | reverse complement strand
ACCTGAGTCTGACAGACTTCTGGAAGCAGCCACTTAAAGGACTGAGCTAGGGCCAAACCCCCCAAAAATAAAACTATATTTCACTAGGTTATGGATATCTTTTTCAGAAAAATACCTTTATATATATGTATATATGTGTATATATATTTATATATAAACAGTTACCATATTTAAGCAAATTAAATATTCATTAATGATCCTTAACTATTCATTATTTAAATTTGCATACTTACATATATGTATATATTTAGTTGTATGTAAATTACCTATAACCTACAGTTAAGCCTAAGTCCACACCAGTCATGCTACCCTTTACTACTCTAGCCTCACTCATCCCACATACATTGTACACTTTCACTCTTTCCATCAGCATCCAGTTGCAATTGCTGTTGAACTGACTGTGCCTTTTACATTTTATGCTTAAATTTCACACAGAAAGACTAATGAGGAAGAAGTCTTTTTCTATCCCTAACTGGCTTATTTCACTGAGTAACATATCCTCCAGGTGTATCCATATTATTGAAAAAAGAATATGTTTCACATGCAATGATATTTCCCTGTGCATGTAAACCATGGTTTCCTTATTATGCGTTTATCCATGGACAGACACCAGGTTTTCCATACATGGCTAGTTTTCAATGCTGCAAAGAACAGGAGAGTGTCTTTGGGATTACTGGGCCAAATATTAGTTCTATTTTTCGGACCGGGGAGAAAGCTCAGTAGAATAAGTGCTTAACTGGCAAGCACAAGGTCCTGAGCTCAATCCCCACTGCCACAATAAATAAATAAATAATAAAATAGTTCTATTTTTAATTTTTGAAAATGTTCTGTACTGTTTGCTCCAATAGGTGCATCGACTTACAATTTATCTGATAGTATACTGGGTCTTTTTCATGTTTTAAACATTTATTTATTTATTTACTTATTTGGTATGGGGTCTCACTACGTAGCTCAGACTCAGCAATCTTCCTGTCTCAGCCTCCCAAGCACTGGCATTAGAGGTATGTCCCACTATGCTCAGTTTCAGTGGCTGGCATGGCATGATTGGGGTTCTGAAACTGGCATGGTGATGGTACTGAAGACTGCATTTGGGTCCTTAAGCTTGCCAGGCAGACACTTAGACCACTGAGCTCTCTCCCCAGCCTGCATGGGACTCTTCTACCCATGCCGTTTTCCAGTAGTGTTTTCCTCTTCTCCGTGATAGCCATACTAACAAGTCAGAAAGCACTTCATTGTAGATTTGATTAGCTTTCTCTGACGACTGATGGTTTTAAGCATATTTTGATATCTTTTTGCTGTTTGTGTATCTTTTTTTGAAGGATTGTGTACCTAATTCCTTTGACTATTATTATAGTTCAGTTTAAATAGGTTGTTTCCTATTAATTTGTGAGAATTATGTATATATTTTGTATGTTACACTCCTGTCAGATATAAGGTTCATGGATATTTTCTTGAATCCACAGATCGCTTTTTTCTTCTCTGTTGGTTGTTTTGTTTGCTGAGCAGAAGAGCTTTTTGGCTTGATGAAGCCTCACTTATTTTATGTTTTCCTTAGCTGACTGACATTTTGCTTTGATATCCAACAGTTATTGCAAAAGATCTATCAATACAATTGTTTTTGCAAATTATTAACAAACTGAATTGTATTGTATAATGCATCAAAACCAGTCAACATCCTGACCAAGCAGGACTTACCCCTAGGATGTAAGTTTAATGAAAGAAATCAGTCCATGTGATGTATCCTATTGACAATAAACTATAAAAAGTCATAATTATTTCATTTCATACAGAAGACTTGGATAGTTTGATATCTTTTTTTTTTATGTATTTGGAATGAGGTCTCATTACACAGCTCAGACTCCTAGTGATCCTCCTGTTCTCAGCCTTCACAGTGTTGGGATCACAGGACTGTGCCGCCATACCCAGTCTTGGTGCCAGTTCAGGGCACCCAGGGACTAGGCTGGCATGGCATGTGGTGCCGGGGATCAGACTCCTGTCCCTGTGCTTGCCTAGGCAGACGCTTAGTCTGCCAAACTGTCTCACTGGCCCTTTTCTTTTTTGATAACTTTTCTTCATTAAAAACTCAGCAATTTAGGTATAGTTCAATAGTTTCTTAAAACGGTATAGATTATTTGTAAAAATCGCACAGCTAGCAGCATAACCCACTGGAAAAAACTTTTTAAAATGTTTTCTTGCAAAATCAAGTACCACTTCTAACCAATAAAATACTGAGAGTAATAATAAGCACAATCAGAGAAGATAAAAAAGAATGTCATTTAAATATTAAAGTTAGAACTAAGTTATCCTTATTTACAGATAACATGAACCTATATGTACAAATTCCTAAAGATAACCACCAATTCTTTACCTTTCTCCAACAAAACCTGTTGAAGTTAATGAATACAATGAACGTTTAGGTATTATATACTACAAAAATCTGTTGTATTTCTTTAAACCAATAACTATCTATCTAAAGATAAATTATGTAGAGGTTTCATTGTTGGAATTTTTTAGCATTTTTAACACATTGTTCCATAAATACTAAAAAATATAAAACAAACATGGAGTGGCACATATTAACAAATGTATTTCACTTTGCTCCTCTCCACCCCACAATCTTCCTTTAGCATATTTTTTTTTTTAACGAATTGCTACCTGAATTTGGAAGATATCTTTCCTACGTTTGCATTTTACATTTGTGTACACCTTTTTTTAAGTACAAAATTTCCATTGATAGTTCTTTTTAGCTATTTAGTTTTCATACTTTTTCTTCTGCAAATTGGATTCCTGTTTGTCTTATAGAATATTTCCTAAAATTGCCTAGGATGAAAAAATGATAAAGATGAATTCTCTCATTAAAATGAGTAAGTACATAATCTAATCAAGGTCCTTCATTTTTTCTTTTAATATTAGTCTTAATTTTAGTTAACAAAAGACTAAAAATGGTTACAGTTGATTCTCCTCAAAGATAAAAACATTAGAAAGACATCATAACTCTCCTTATCATCCACTCTCTGTTCTCTAAATTTTTCTAAAAAATATATTTATGTGCAACAATCAGCAAAGTGAGTAGAACATGTTTTGCATTTATATAACTTAATCTGTTAATTAACTAAGGGCTAAATGTACCCGGAATTTCTGTAAAGAAAAAACAAGAAGCTGAGAAGACTGCTCAACATTTGAAGCTGAGGCGAAATTGTATAGATTTTAGACCTCCAATTGAGAGCATAATACTGCTGTCTTCTGAAGTTCATTGAATCAATACAAAGACAGAGGAGGGAATCAATGTTGAACTCTTAATATCTATGTTTATTTGGACCTAAAATCAAACTCGAGCCTTCAGAATCTGGGGTCCTTGAAGCAGAAGTGCTAACCCTTGCTTCTCTGTGCTGCACTCTCTGCTCCAGACTGATGTGATGACGTTGGATGACTAGACGTGTGTTCATAGGTCAGAGGGGAACTGCAAAGTCTGGAGTTTCATAGAATTTGCTATGGGGTTGTTTGCCGTTAATTTTTGTAAGAAGAGAAAAATCTAATATAAAGAAATGTTATTTAGGAAGATAATGCCTAATTTACAACTCTTTGGAATGCAAATAAATATTCTCTAGCTATATTACATTTTGAAATGGAAACTCATGGCTCTAGGGGAGGATTATTAACATCTACTTGCTTTTGGGGGGCTTTTTTCTATTTCATTACACTTTGAATTCCAAGCCTTTCCTTTTAACCTAGGTGCTACTTCTCCGTGGTGAGAAAGGACTATCTACACATATTTTCTGTTCATTGGCACAAAGAGATACTCTATTTTCATGAATAAGAAATTAAATTCTCTTAAAATTCAATTAGAGAGAGAATAGGTTGTATAAAGAAATAATTTGTTTTTTGTTCCTATATTCCTTCTAGTTCACAGTCAAGTATACCACCAGAAATGATGCTGCAATGGAAATCCATCTATCAACTCTGTAAGGTAGATGACTGTTATCAGGACATGACAAGAAATATATAATGTCCTAAAAAAAGCCAAATATGTAAATGGATTCTTTTCAATAGCTTGCTGCCTCCATTATTTTTCTCTCCTTGCTGGTACAAAATCCCCAATGCCATATTCAAATGGCTCTAAGGTAGAGTGACATATGGCAGAGGGCAGCTCCTCATGGCAGTAGGAGCCAGCAAAGTGCAAAGGGAAGAACAGCAGCAGTGGCTGCTAGCAAGCCCCTCTCCCTTCCTTAAATTATATGCAGATTACCCTCCCCAGGGTAAAAATTCTAGAAGCTTCCCCAGTGGATTCCATAAGGCTTTTGGAGAACAACTAGACACAAGCCATAATACTTGGTTATGATTAAGGTTATGATTAAGGTAAAAGAACATGAATCAGCAGAGCAACCAGAAAGCATCAGTAGGCTAAAGGTGAAGGTACAAGAGAAGTGAGTGTGATCCAGAATTCTAAGAGCCTGCTCCTTCACTCTGTGAGAGAGGCTCACCCAATAGAAACTATAGTCATACCTCATAGATTGCAGTGTCCTATGGGGAATCAGGAATCTGGGGAGATAAATAACTTAACATCTATCAGCTGTCAGTTTACCACACCACGCCAGCTCTCTCTCTGCTGGTGACTTCTATTTATTAAATTCATCAGGAATACAGAAAGCAAAAGGAATTAGTTGATAATCTCCCCAGAGGTCATCTGCTCAGTACGTATGTCCATGTGGTTAGAAGAAATCGTATGGGGAATGCACCAAATATCTATTCCAGACATTAGTAAGTACATGTGAATGGTTCTGATTTGGTGAAAGGTTAATCCTGCTACTTACTGTCCATTCTTTCAAATGGCATGAAGAAAACACTTAGAGGCATGAATGAACAGTGGCCTTATAGCAATGGACAATTGTAATTCAGACATTCAGTATGCCTTGTTATTACCTCACGAAAAAGCTTTAATAAGTGTTCAATAAAGAAGCCCAAGGCTTAGTTGCACTTGGCTTCTTGGAACAATCCATGTGATTCTGAAATCATCAGTGTAGACCATCCGTTAGCTTTCAGTTCTTGTCTCAGACAGGCATGTAAGAGTCAAAGATCTGCACCATCTGGGCTAGCCACAAGGGGCCTGGGGACAGGTGCCAGCAGCTTCCTGGTGACACTCCGTTATGAAGCATCTCAGTCATTCCCTGTGCGGCTTCCCTGAAAAGACTTCACAGACAGTGCCATATGCCAGCATGGGCTGCAGCAGCGAGTCAGAAGTTGGGAAAGGCAAGTGTAAAAGCCACCAGTTTCTTGTTTTTAGTTTCAAATCTGTGCTCTACCAGTAATAGACATAACTGAAATAAAACTGCTTTATCTGTAACTTTTTGCCTCATTTAAAATTTTGACCTGCAGTCAATAGTAATGTAATCTAGACATTCAAAGCAATTTTGGGCTGCCTTATGTCATAAATTAAAATGTTCCCATTAACTAAACAAATTCTCAGTGGCATAAATCAACCCACACTAAGTAAATCACAGCTAGTGAAATCCAAGTTGTAATTCCATAAAAATGATTAAGTTCTGGCAAGTTATAGTGAGATATATCATCTTCAGTGGAGAGAATGATTATTCAATATCTGTGTGTTGTACATCAGACTGGCTAATTTCTCTAATTTTAGGCATGTTATTGGAAATATTTAAAGATAGGATGTATGTCTATCTATATATCATGCAATATGTTATATACATATACATTATTTACATAAGGGTGAAGTTTTTTTGTCATTGCCTCCTCATTAGAGCATACTTTACGGTTGATGGCTTCCTTTACAAATTTGAAAATCTAAACTGAATAATATATTTATCCTAAGATAGAAAAAAAAATTCTGTCAGTATAATGAAACACTTTTGAAACATAAAATTTATTTTTCTGATATGTGGTAAATACTGATTTATTGCGTTTTGTTATTCCTGTTAAAATCTCAGTATTTTTTGGTATCTCCATGAAACTTGTGTTTTTTTTTGTACTGGGAATCAAGCTCACAATCTCCTGCTTACCACATAGAGGCTGTGGTGCTGAACTATATCCCTGGCCTGAAACATACATTTTTAGAGATTAGTACAATCTCATATCAAAAAGTTTGTAAAATCCTTGATGTAATTACTGTACAGATATAAGACACAATCAGCAAATAATGTTAAGATATATCTATATCTATATATATCTGAGGATGCTTAATTATTTAATTCAGTTGATCTTCAACTATCTTCAATAATTCTATCACACAGATTACACTAGCAATCTCTACTTATTCTTTCATGTTTACTAACATGTTATTCATTATTTGTTTCTCTGTCTATCTCTGTCTCTTTATCTCTGTCTCTATCTCTGTATCTCTGTTTCTCTGTCTCTGTCTCTGCCTCTGACTCTATCTCTCTGTCTCTGTCTGTCTGTCTCTGTCTCTGTAGCTGTCTCTTGGTCTCCCTGTCTCTCTGTCTCTCTGTCTCTCTACCTCTGTGTCTCCTGTCTCTGTCCCCCCATGGCGCCCTCTCTTGACAGTGTTTCAAGAGGTAGTCTAGGCTGGCATTGCACTCAGTTTGTAGCTCAGGCTGGTCTTCAACTCATGGTTATCCATATTTCTCACCTTCTGAATACTGAGGTCCAGGCAAGGGACACTGCGTACAACACTAATACACTATTCTGGATGCTGACTGGAAGTATCAAACTAAGGATACAAGTCAGATAGTAAGTGTTTTCCAGGAGAAAATCCCTAGTGGGATTCTATCTCGAATTACAGAAAATCCTTACAGTTATCCCAAGACACTAAATTGCATGAAATTTTTCCAAATGTTTCTGCGTCCACTATCCCAGATGTTCAGTATGCTTTTATGCAATCTTTATTGGTACTCTTCAAACTCATCAACATGGCCCTCAGCTTTCTTACCCAAACCAAATGCACTGCTGCTGTGCCTTCTTTCAAGTATTCGTATGGTCACCATTTGTACCTCAAAATGCTCAACCTTTCTGAGAGCAGAACTGGGTTTCATGAAAGTCAATTTTCCCTCCCAGCAAGTGGAGATGGATTGAGGTTGACTGAAGTTCACCATATTTGTCATGCACTCTAGTTCTGTTATACTTAAAATGCAATATACAGTGAAACAATTATACAAGTCACCAAAATGCAGAATCAGTGATAGCCCTGAGCTCACTTTCCTTCAACTGGGCAGGCCTCTGGGGACATGATGGGAGATGTTGACACCCCAAGAGTGTTGCTTATTCCACTTCATCCCTGCTTTCAATCTGCTAGCTATCCCTGCAGAAAGTCCTGCTTCACAAAGATAGGCTGTTGGAAATGGAAGCAGGATTTTCATGTCTTTGTAGCCATCTCATAATATTTCACCTTGTCTTTACCCCAGAATACATGGAGATTTGATGTCTCAAACATATTGTTAAGGCCACTGTCATCTGCAACCTCAAGTAGCTGATCTGCCACTCAGAAAGTTGATTCAAATGCCATTTTTATAAATAGGGCAGAGATCACTTCTGGCCCTGTTTGGGTGTCTTTGGTGGTAGGAAGCAGCGTTCTAACTCTTATGGAAGCCAAGGTCATGCACCAGCTAGAAAACAAAGGCCCTGGCTCAGTGTCTTTTAACATCTCTGCTAATGTTGCAAACAAGCCAAAAATTCCTTTGTTTACTCTTACAAATGCAGCCAGCTTGTCTGTTGACTTGAATACAGTTGTTTCCTCTGGAGTAACAGATTGAGTTCAATAGAAGACTGAATATGTCACTCAAGTAAACAAGTTCTGCAATGGACCTATGTCATAGAAATGTGCTGCCAGTGGGGACTCTTCTTATAAAAGAAATTTTGGGAGTGGCTGCTATAGTCTAATGTTCTTGCCAGCGATGCATTCTTAGAACTCCTGTGAATTCTGCATACGAGAAAGGTGTGTGCTCTTTGTCCCTTTCTTCTCCGAGTTAAAGGAAGATATTTTAATCTGGTCAATAAAGTTAATCACATTCTGCAAAATGCTGTGAATGCCAGGTGAGCTTTTCATCTAGGCATCATTTCTCCTGGGTGACTCAGTATGTAGAATTCTGCTTAGAAACAAACAACCTATTTGACACAAGTAGTGAAACTAGAAAACTGTAGAGCCATGGAAACCATGTGGCATGGGCACACACCAACACAAAACGGCCAATTCAGGTTTCTTGGTGTGTAATCATTCCACTACTTGAACAGCTCTGCAGATATGGTACTGGTTGGCAACACAGGCACATATAAAACTCATGCACATCTTCCTAAAAACTATGCTACAAAATTGAACAGTTTTCCCTTTTGCTTGACAGCAATAGATTTCTCAACCTAGATTGCATGGTATGGTAACTTAGAAATTCTCTCTAAAAGCTATGCCTTAATAGCCTTTTCTATTTCATCAGCTTGTTTAGTTCTGGTGTTAGTTGAAAGAGGAAGACACCATCCTTTTGCCCTATGGCCTTTCCTGAAGCTCACAATAGATATCTTTATCACTAGGCCAGATTAACTTTTCATCAATAATAAAGGACTTTTTAGCTTCATCAGTATTGTCAGCCACAAAGAATGATGTCCAACATTCAGACACATTTGATGAAGGGCTGGCTTTTCATAATTGTTTCTGTTGTTCATATTCTTCTTTTATGAAAAGGTTCCAAGGCTGTGGCAAAGCATGTGTAGGCTTCATGGCTTTCCTCTGAAGATAAACCATCTCTACATATCATACAAAACTCTCTTGGCGAACAAGAGTTACCTGTTGCAATTAGCTATAATTGAGGGACTCTTGGCATCTTTAAATGCAGCTTTGCTTCTGTTGGAAGTCTTAAGAGTTTTCTGCAGTCTCACCAATGGGCTTTCCTCTTTTTCAAAGAAATTCTCCAGTGATATTATTATTATTACTATTATTATTAATTTTGGCAGGGGTAATGTTATAGCCTTACCAGGACAGACCGAGACAGGATGTAGTGTGGAAGAGGTCTGGAAAAAGTGGCGAATAAAATAATAGGCAGGCCACATACAGACTAAAGTACCTGTCCGATTCTAACTTAAAATATACCACCAGATGCAGCAGTTTATTTGAAGTATATCAACTCTCTGAACAGCATGACTATTGCCCATAGTTGCAGTTAACTATCTCTTGCCACTCACGGGTAGTTTTCATAGGAGTCCTCAAGCAATTGTTTCATTTTGGTCTCTGTGAAGTCAAAACTCTGCTAATTTTAGTTTGAATTTACAGCTGCTCCCAGCACTAGCAGCACCACTACAGACTCACCCCATGGCATTAGGCATCAGATTGTCATACAGAGCACATGACCCAGATCTCTTGTGAGTGGTGGGAGCAGCTACAAATCACCCTCCGCTGTGCTGCCCAGTTTTTAATAAGACACTGATCAGGGCCAGTCCATAGCTCAGTGATTCATCTCATCAAATTTTCTGTTTAAATGCCATCTCCTGAAATATGCTCTTCTAAAACATCTACATTACTAGCCTCTATTAACTTTTTACTTGTTTTTGTAAATTTTAAAGTGAAATACAATAATAAAAAATATACAAAATTTTACTTAGTTTTGTTTGTTTGCTTTTTTTTTTTTTTTTTTTTGGTACTGGGAATTGAACTCAGGACCTTGTGCTTGACAGGCAGGAGCTTGTGCCACTGAACCATATCCCTAGCTCAATACAACATTTTAAAATAAGGTAATATGAGAGTTAGGAATGGTTAATATACTACATACTTTTATCTTCAAAGTAGTTCCTTGGATTACAACAGATAGGCATGAAATATTAATCAAACAATATAAGCACAAACCTGACTTTCAAAGGAACTAAGAGAACTTAGTAGTGTAACTACCTTAAATATATGTTGTGTATATACTTTCTTTTTTGCATCCTTCTTTTCTACTTTGCTTCACTCCATTTTCTCTTTCTTTTGAACAGTTTCTTCCCAGTTCACCATACCTATGGTACATTTTGAATTTATTTTACTCTTTCAGCTTCTCACACTAGGGAGATAGACAATTCAATGTTTACATTTGTGAGTGAATTATTTCACTTATAAGTAAGGTCCCAAGTTGCATTTGTTTACCTATAAAAGTCTCAAATTTATCCTGATTTGTGGTTGAGTAGTGCTCTATTGTAAAAATGTGTCTTTCTATTCATTCTGCAGTTGATGAGATTTGGGGTGTTTCCAAGATTTAGCCATCAGAAATTGTACTGTCATAAATATGGGTGCATGGAGGAACATATATTGGTGTGGTATAATGTTTTTAATTTTTCTGGGAAGATACCCAGCAGGGGAATAGCTGGGTTGAATGTGACATCTAATCCTAGTTTTGTGAGGAATAACCACACTGATTTCCATGGTGTCTGCATTCCCACAAACAGTGGAGAATGGTTCCTTCTTCCCCATAGTCCCTCCAACATTTGTTATTGTTTGATCTTTTTTATGATAGACATTCTTCTGGGTGGAAATGTAATCTCAGTGTTGTAACTTGCACCTTTTGAATGACCAACAATGTTGAACATTTCTTCGTATGTTTGTTATTCGTATTTCTTCCTCTGAGAAATGTGCATTCAATCTAGATCCCATTTTTGATGTTTTTTTTTTTTAATTTTGGGGTCTGAAATTTTTCTATTCTTCTTATAATTTCGATAGGATAGCTGGCTAAATTTTTTCTTACTCTGTAGATTGCCTTCTCACTTGGTGATTACTTTGCTCTGCAAAAGCTTCTTACTAAGCTTAAATCCCATTTTGTTTATTCTTTGTAGTATTTCCCATGCAGTCTTGGTTTTGTTTATAAAGTTTCCACTTAGATCTATATGTTCAAGATGTCTACCTATTTTCTCTACCAGTAGATTTTGTGTTTCTGTTTTAGTATTGTGATATTTGAGCCATTCTAAATTTAGTTCAGTTAATGCAAATAGACCTAGGCCTAGTTTTAGTCTCTGGCATGTGAAAAGCCAGTTTTTTTTTTTTTTTTTAATTTTAGGAGTTAAAGAGGCTATATTTCTTCCAGTGAGCATATTTGAGCCCTTTGTCAAAGATAAGTGGCTGAGGGTATATGGGGTTGTGTCAGTATCTTCTATTTTTTTACACTGATCCTTGAGTCATACTTGTCTTTTTATTTTGTCCCTGTATTTGTGTAGTATAATTTTAAGTCAGGAATTGTGATACTTTGTGACTTTGCTTTGTTGCCCAGAATTTCTTTTGCTATTCTAGGTAATTTCTGGTTCCAAATGAATTTTAGGAATATTTTCTCTACTTCTTTGAGGTCTGATAATTATATTTTGATTGGAATTGTATCAAATCTGTATAACAGTTTTGGAATTATGACTGTTTTCACTATGCTAGTTCTTCCTATCCATGAGCAAGTGATATCTTTCTATTTTCTGATATCCTCTTTAAGCTCTTTTGTCAAGTTAGTGTAATTTTTTTTGAACTAGGGATTGAACTCAGGCCCTTGCATTTGCCAGGCAAGTGCTTATTCCACTAAGCCATCTCCCCAGCCCCAAATTTGTATAATTTTCTTTCTTTCTATCTTTCTTTCTTCTTCTTTTTTTTTTTCGGAACTGGGGATTGAACTCAGGCCCTTGCACTTCCAGGGAAGCTCTTATTCCACTGAACCATCTCCCTGCCCCTATAATTTTCAATGTATCTATATCTTTACCTTTCTTGTTACATTGATTCATAGTATTTCATTTATTTGGATGCTATGGTGAGAGGTGTGGTTTCCCTAATTTCTCTTTCTCTCTCTGAATGTGTTGCTTTTGTATGGAAATGCTATGGTTTTTGAGTTGACTTTGTATCCAGCTCTGCTACTGGATTTGGTTATTAAATCCAGACCTCATTTGGTAGAGTTTTTGGAATGTTCTATATAGAGTATCGTGTCATCTGCAAATAATGATAATTTAAGATCTTCTATTTTTATCCTTATTTGTTTTATTTCTTTCTCTTGTTTAATTATTCTGGCTAATGTTTCCAAAACTATTTTCAGGAGAAACGGTGATAGTTGATATCCTTGTCTTGTTCCTAGTTTCAGCATGAAATTTTTCAGTTTTTGACCATTTAGTGTCGTGTTACCTGTTAGTTTGTCATAGATAGTTTTTATCAGATTGAGATAAAGACCATCTATTCCAATTTTCTGTAGGGTTTTTATCTTGAGTGGTTGTTGGGCTTTGTCAAATACTTTCTCTGCATCTGTTGAGATGATCATGTGATGTTTGTCATTGGCTCTGTTGATGTGGTGTATTATATTTATTGATCTGCATATGTGCAACTTTCCCTATAGCCCTAGGATTAATCCCAGTTGGTAATGGTGTATGATCTTCTTGATGCTTTGCTGCATTCTGTTTGTCAGTATCCTTTTTTTCTTTGTATTTTTTAAAGAAGAGTCTACATGATGTTCAGAGTCTCACCACTAGATCAGATTTGTAGTGATCCTCCTGTTTACAGCCTTCCAAGAGCTAGCATAACAGGTGTGCACCACCACACCCAGTCTCAATTGCCATCTCAGCATGCGCCAGGGATGGGGCCAGCACAGCGGGCCTGGGGATCAAACGCCTGTCCCCTGTACCTGCTTGCAAGCACTTTAACTCACTGAGCTATTTGTCCAGCCCTTGTTTGTCAGTATCTTGTTAAGGATTTTTGTATCTATGTTCCTTTGGGGGATTTATTTGTAGTTGAGTGGTTGAGTCCTTCTATCAAGATAGTGCTTGCTTCCAGGAATAATTTTGGCAGTACTGTTTTCCATTCCATGTCATTAAAGAGTTATAGCATTAGTGGAGTTACAGCTTTAGGTATTCTGTAAATTTGTTGTAGAATTCAACAGTGAATCCATAGAGGCCTAGCATTCTCTTCATTGGTATGTCTTAAATTGCTTTTTCGCTTTCAGTGATTAATCTCAGGATTTCTTAAACTCATATCCAATTTTATTGTGTTCATTGTAACTTCACTGTGTATGTTTCTCTCTCTCTCTCTCTCTCTCTCTCTCTCTCTCTCTGCCTTCTTATAATTTGTTTCTTTTCTCCTTTGGAATATTACTTTTATGAGGGTACTTTTATTCATTCACAGTGTAAAACAGTCACTTAACATGAGTTGGTTGAATTTTTGTTTCAATAATAAATATAAAGCATTGAAATGCTGTGGTTCCTTGGTTCAGAAACTTAATTCATCCCATGATTTCGAAAAGATGGCTGCTCTAATACTTCTGTGGGAAAAAAAAATTGCCATGGTCATGTTTGTCACCTGATATAGAATTATCAAACAAAAGTAAAATCTTTCAATATGATTTGGGTGTAAAACAAACTGGTCTTTGGCATTCCTTCTGCAAAATTTTCCAAGACTGTCTTAACACCAGGTACTCTGGGTATTACTTCCTTGGCTAAAGTGCCACAAACTTACCTGAGCTATTCTGAGTGCTCAGACACTATTCTGCTTGGGATTTTCTGTTTAATGAGTGAAGACACAGATGAATGCAATCTTCTGTCACCATTTCTTAATACTGAATTGTTTACTGTTCCTTTCCCATTCCCATTCCCATTCCTATATGGGCCATTGACCAGAAACCCTATGGAGTTCTGGTAATCCTGAGAAAATCTATCCCGAGCCCTGTAACTATGTCCCTTTTCCATGAAGATGGTCCATCAGGAAGTGTTACAATCGTGGAACTGCACCAAATGGCACTACCAGTGTGATGTTGGCACCAATTTAGAAGCTATACTTTTAGGATGGAGACTATACTATCCAGTTTTTTAAAAAACACGATTTAAATAGTATTGTGTTAGTTGATACATTGCGTCAACTTGGCTGACTCAGCTCCAGCGGATCTCAGCGTGGGGGCCTTGCCCTGCAGGTGCGCAAGGCCCAGGAATTGAGAAAGGCAGGAAGCCGCCCTGCCTGGTTTCCTGCTGCCCCGCCCTGCTTTGGTGGAGAAGTCTGAGTCTTCCGAGGAGCTTGAGCTCAGCAGCCACGCCACTTTGGAGGAGCTCCAATCTTCACTGCACCGTCTTTCCAGTCAGCGCAGAAGAAAGAGAGAGGCTTGATGGACGCCGTGGCAGCTGCTGCTCCTCCTCCGCTCTTCATTGTTTTCTGCTGCATGAACTGCTGTTGTTTGCCTTGGAGCCAGCAGAATATGGA
>NDGM011159678.1:2840-15446 GCA_002564305.1 Octomys mimax | reverse complement strand
CCTGGCACTAGGCAGGCACAACCCGTATTTCTGAAACGAGCCACTAACTATGCCCCTGATACCTGGCAGAGGGCCTGCGACTGTGAGCCTGACACATGCAACAGAAAAAATGGCAGCAGCCACTGCTACATACGGAGGACCTGCTAATTAATTACCTGGGTGTGTGCGCAGGCCCACAGCTGAGGACCAACCTGCACCAACCTGGAGTGTGTGGGGGAGGGGACACTGGCCAGGCCAGAGCATGGCAGGCTGTATGCCCCTTTGAGGTCCTTGAGCCCCACCTGAGGAGGATCAGGCCAGGCGCAGGGACTATATCAGCGGCGCCAAGTGGCTCAGGGACGCCTCTGTGGCCCTGCTAGGCTGGCTCCAAGGTGGCCAGGGGAACTATCTGCAATGAATTGCAGTGAACTGGCACTTCCTGGGCTTGGCTTGTTTTCACATTACAATACTCATAAGGCCAAAGTAATACCACTGTACGAGTTTCCTACCCACATGCGAAGACTAGCCTCCGCTTCCCTGTGCTTGGGCGGCCGGTGTAAGGTGTGGGCCGGGAAGTGGCAATTAGCAGAAAGGAGCTGAGAAATTGCAGAGGCCAGAAAGACAGGCCAAGCCTTGTCCTGACGACTCTAGCGGCTCGGGGGACGGGGGGGACTGCCAACGTGTTCTGTCACTGTGTTTCCCACTGATGTGCTAATATCCTTACACACAGCACGCGGTGAGTGCCCCCGTGGTCTCCCGGGTGGGGTCCTTGGCTTTTGCGCCTCTTTCCCAACCCAGCACCCAGAAAAACATCCTGCATTGCAGCGAGCCGTTCAGGCTCGTGATCCGCACTTCGTGGAGAAGCTGCCCTTGGCCTCTGGGGTTCTTCATGGCAGTGAGGTTTTTGGGTCCAGGCCAGGCGCCAGCTCAATCCAACTGATCCCCAGGGGGCACTGTGGCCTCCTCCTGGAATCCTAACAGGAGGCCACCAGGGCACTTTATCCATTATTGGTGATTTTCTGAGTCCTACATTCCATCTACAGTTATTCGTCAGCATGTATCTTCTCCTTTCTTGTCAGTAATCCGCACCTCTCATTCTCTTTCCTCGTCCGTTTCTGTCCTTCTCCTGGGTGCTCACCTGTCTGCCCCTTTGCCCCCAGAACCTTATACAGCCAGTGACTGGGTCTTTCTAACCCACCTGTCCTTGAATAACACTTGCTGTATGGAAGGATGTTACAGAAGAACACAATGTGCCAGCTGCACGGGACTCGTCCACTGTTCACACCTAGAGTCCTCCGCTTGTCCAGGGGGTCCTGGTTCCTTTTCATGGGGAACAGACCCTTTCTGTGGTCATGACTTGTAAATCCAATACCCTACGACCACAGCCTTCCTTCCCGCTCACTCTGTAACCAGAGATCCAATGGACAAGGAATGGAAAATATGAGGGAAAAACAACATCTGTCCCAACATGCTCGGACTCTTTTCCTTGTGGAGATGCCCTCAACAATACGGTATGACAACTACTTACATGCAGTCACGCTGCAGTGGGATTGAGGCTCATCTAGAGATGTCATGATGAAGAATGTGGGTGTCTGTGTAGCTTACAGGCAAGCACTACACCATGCTCTAAGGGACATGCGCATCCTCGGATCTGGGTACCGCACAGAGGGCCTGGCACCCATCACCATGGATACCGATGGACACCTGGATATGTAACTTCCTAAGGGCATATTGATGCCTTGGGTACCTTTCCTTCTTTCACCTTCTGCAGGCTTCTTCTCCCCTCCCAGAAACCCGGTACTCCATATAATTACTCCTTTGCTCTGTTCCGTCATAACTAAGTAATTCCAGGATTATGACTCACATTGCACTGCCAGCAAATCTACTGGCTAAGGCTCAACATTCGCTTCCCTCCGTAACAGCTGTGAAAGCTCTCAGGGAGGAGTGTGGTAGCCACTGGTCCAGATCTGTGAAGATCTATCTCCGGGATGAGCCCCTGGAAGAGGTCTGGGTGAAGGGCGAATGCAGCGGGGATCTGCTGAGTGTGCTGCGGGACTCACATTGGTTGCTTTGGGACTTCTGCCATGGGGAGAGGCGAGCATCAATACCTCAGGGTTTTCATTTGCATTACAACAACCCTGTCAATCTATAAGTCTGCTTCAAGGCCCAGGACCAAGCCTCTAGCTCTAGGGTCAAGTCCAGGGCTTGTCCGGCAGGAGCTGAGCTAAAGTTCCAGCTGGAGGGGTGTAGGGGGTGATGCAGCCTTTCCTGGCCCCCAGTTGCCACAGGCTTGAAGGATCAGGCAGATGGAGCTAGGCAGGTTGAAACTCCAGCACTCGAATCTGGGAGGAGGGCTCTGGGCATGTGCAGAAACCTGTGTATCTCCAGGCAAAGGTGGGGTTTTACAGGCTCTGACAACTTCAGGTGTCCCCAGACAGCTGTGTGGTCTTTTAGTCCAACAGTTGCAACCTAAAGTCCCAAGCCCAGCTGCTTTACTTACCGGCTGTGTCTGGTCCAAGTTCGTTCCAATGGTGCCTCAGCTGCCTCTACTGTAAAGCCCGGATGGTAACAGAACCTAAGTGATGGGGCAGTGTATGCAGAGAGCCAGGGACACACGGCAGGTATTCAATAAATGCCGATGACACCTAGGGGACAGCCTCATGGAGACCATGGCTGGGTGACCAGGGTAAGCCCCTTCTATCAGGTAGTTCATTGTCCACTTCCTTCAGGTAAGAAAGGGCGCCCAGCTGCATGCCGCAGGACAGCACAGCTGAGTCGCTGGGTTATGTAAACTCAGGGTGCGCAGTGTCCCAACCTGCCCGGTCAGTGAGCCGGCGCTCTGAAGGTAACTGGTGCTGTGGGTGTCATGTTTAGCGCCTGGCTGCTGCCGATGCAGAGCAGCACTAATCTACGAGAAGACTAGCGGGGTGTTCCCTCAGTACCTGAGGCACTGCTTAGCACAAGGACGGGCCATTGGTTTTCCATGTACAGCACTGTGCTCATGGGCCAGGATTCCACTGAACGACCTACTTCAGGAGCCCGCAGTCAGAGTGAGGAAGTCTACCAAGCACTAGAGGCTGGGAGTCAGGCCCCAGTTCCTGCTGAGCCGGGGCAGATTGCTGTCCCTTTGAGGCCACACTGCCTGGCTCCCAAATGGCCTCCTGGGTACCCTGGGACCTTCATGCTCCACCTTGATCTGTCCCTGGAGAATCTGCCATCCAGGAAGGCCGTGCTACACTCGGACACCAGCGGCCCTGGGATGAGAGGCGGTGGTTGCCTGGATCCTCAGCCCAGAGGAGTACGGAGCACCTGCTGAGAGAAGGCACAGGCGCCTCCATGCCACCCTTTCGCCTGTCCTCCAGGAACCACTGTCCTGTCTGTCCCATCTGAGTGCCCCTCCCCTGTTGTCACTGGCATGTGCTCTCTGCACCCGCAGCTCCTCCTCCACCTCATTCTGCTGATTATGCATCAGGAGCACCTTTGGGGCTTCCCTCGTCTTCCCTTTTGGCACGGGAGACCCCAAAACAGTGAGGGGGGCTGCGGAACAAACCCCTCATCATACACCGTGATCCTCCTGCCCATTGGCACATCAATCCAGCTCTCGGATAATCTAAACTATGTGTCTGGACCCAGCAGGACCAACAGGATTCGACAGAGCCTCACACCCAGGCCATCGACAGCCTGGCAGTCAGAATGCAGGGGAAAACACTCACCCACAAGCACAGGGCCACAGAGACCTAAAGGACTGTCTGACCAGGCCCTGTGGGCAGAGCCTGGATCCAGGGAAAGAAAGAGGCTGCTAGCAGGAAGCAGGCACAGTTGGGAATGGGAGGCCTAGGGGAGGCAGCCAGGAACGGAAAGGGTTTCTGTGGAGACCTGGGGCCCAGGGTGGTGCAGCAACGCCCCGGGAGGCCTGCTCCAGCATCTACAGGTTGGTTCTCTAACAAGCACTCCTCCGGGAGCTCCTCTTGGAAAAGTGCCCTGCTTGGCAGGCGCGGCCAGAGCCACCCAGCCTGCTGCGCTGAAGGAAGTGAGCACATTCCTCAGCTGACTCAGAGGTAGGGATGTATGAGACACCCACTTGGGGGCTACAGGCTGTGAGAGGTTCAGATGGCCATGCTAGGGGGAGCCCAAGGTCAGCGCCAGGGCGGGAGGTCATGTAACAAGAAGAGCCAGGCCCAGGGGCATCGCCAGGCAGGCGGACCTACTGGGCCCTGGGACAGAACCGTGAGTGCAGAGACCCAGGGTGTGAGCCTTCACCCCACTCCTTCTCATTTCCTGAGCTCCGGCTCGGTGCCAGCCCCAGGGCCCAGCATGTGACTGTCTGTGCTCTCCCCACCACCCCCAACCTCACTAGCTCCACAGCAGCAGGACAGAATTCCAACTAGACAGACAGACCTGACCTTGGTACTCCCAGCTGTACAAGTGCCAAGAGTTAGGGGGTGATGGTCTCAAAGGGGCCATCTATGTTTGGGGCTCAGGTGCAGGTCTTGAGAGTCCCACAGCATGCACTGCTGGGGGCTGGGTGTCGGGTGGGGGAGAGGGGTCACAGCACCCAGTTCAGCTGGCTCCAGGGATAGCCATGCAGCTAAGCGGCTGGACAGACCAAGGGAAGCACCTGTTGGCAGGTGGGTCCTGGGTTTGGTGGGCTGAGCCCAGCTCTGGCCCAGCCATGATTTGCTCTGAGTGGCTTCTGTCCCTGTGGGAATGGGCAAAGCAGGCATTACAATGGCACTCCCGGCACTCATTCTAACCCCCTATTTTTGGTGTGTAAATGCTGAGGGGACCCCAGACTCCTGCTGCCTGCTCTACTGTGCCCAACACCTCAGATCCACGCAACCAGTCGGTCTCCAAGAGTTATATCAGAAATGAATCACCACTGAAAGCCGGCAGCACCATTCTCGTGCCTCAGTGTCTCCTCTGCCAGGGGAGAGAAGAGTGCTAGGCATGCTGGGTCATCTGAGGTCACTGATGGGACCTCCATGCTGCAATGCCTGGCGTATCAGTCAGTTTTCATGGCTGTGACAAAAGATCTGAGAAAACCAGCCAATAGGAGGAAAGGCTGCTGTCAGCTTACTATTTCAGAGGTTTCCATCTATGGTGGCCAGGAAACAGATAGAAACAAAAGGAGCTGGCGACAAGACAAACCCTCTGAAGACACGTACCCAGCAGTGTAGCAACCAGGCCCCACGTCCTGAGGGCCGATTCAGAGCCTTGAACTATACTAATTATATATGCATTAAATATCAGTATTATGTTTAAACAGTACTCATGCAGCCACTTACAACCACCCCTGTCCTGGAGCTCAATACTCAATTGAGTTCTTAGGCTTGTACCCACAATACTTCTCTTTCATCTCCCATGTTCGGCTTGGGCACCAGGGCACGCACAGCTCTTGGGGCTGGAAGCCACTGTGCAGCCCATGTGCTTGAGCTATTTAAAAAGTTGGGCTAGAGCCCAGGCTGTAGTGCAAACAACCCAGACCTTGCTGGTCTGGTTCCTGAACACAGCCCAGGAGCCTAGGTGCTGAGCTTCTCACGGGGATGGGGCTCTGCAGCCTCTGTTCTTTCTCTTATACATACCCATATGGTGCTGCACCCCTAGAGGCAGGAGGCCAGAGAGCTGGAGCCCTGCCAGCACAACTTAGTGACTTAATATCTCAAAATATTAATAAAGAGGGTGAGCATATTCATGAACTTCCAAATCATCCTCCTATGCTTTGTGACAAGCCCACAGTCCCCATGGATATTTCTCTCCCTAGAGCTCAGTCTGCATTTCCAGTATATAACAAACTAGATGATTCCATATTGCTTCTCCCAGGGCTCTGTGATTTGGCACAATCATTCTGAGATCTACGCATGTTGTCGCACATATAGAAGCTGGCTGTTTTATCTCTAAGCAGATTCCACTGAAAGATGTTGCCTGTGTGTTGGCTCACACATCTGCAGGTGGACATCTGGGCCCCTTCCAGTAGGGGAGCTGTTGTGGATGAGCTGCTGTGACTATTTGGGGCTAAATCTTTGTGTAGCTATCTCCCAGGTCCCACTTGGCCCCGCTGAAAATACCTGCCTTGCCACAGTACTTACAATCTCAGAACACCATAGGATCAACTTTTTGCTGTCTTGGTATTGGCTGTCTTCTTCCTCTGCTCTGTGGCAGATGCCGTTTTAGCAAAAACGGACAGAAGCAGGGCTACTACCGAAAGGGGTGGTAGAAGTTACACTAAATGGCCTGCGGGCCAAGGTCACGGGAACCTTGCCACTCAGTTTCCTGGATTCCTGTTTATGAGAACCCCGAGCCTCTTCATACAATGTCTGAGCACCATGTTGGAGGCTTAGTGGGATCCAGCTGTTGGCCCTAGCACCTTGCCAAGCCATCTTGAGTGTCTGGCAGAAAGCTCTGAGGGGGCCCTCCAGGTCCATGTGGAACCTAAGAACCACCCAGCTGAGCCCTGCCATATCCCTGATGCTCAAGCTCATGAGACGCAAAGACTGGTGGTTGCTTCACACCACTAAGATTTGGAGCTACTAGTTACATAGCAATAGCAACCAGCATGTTCTTCTAGAAGAGAAGCTCCACAAGCAATGGGCCTTCTTTGTCTGCTTTGCTCACAGATGGATTCTAAGTGCTTGGAACAATGCCTGCAAATAGCAGGAACTCAATTAGTGTCTGCTAATGACCAACTGGGGTTTTTTTTAGTGGGATTTTAGTCACACTAAAAAGATGTCTAATGATCAAAAAGTAATTCCTGTACAATGGTGAAAAAGCTGCAGTCGGGTATGGGACTTGAAGTCCAAATTCTGGGTCTTCAATGCTGGATGGTCTATGTATACCATCTGTACAGCCATGCTGGTTCACACATACTGTGGGGCTGGTGATTGTGATACGCTCTATGGAGAGTGGTTCATGCGGGCCTGACCTTGGGAAGTGTGCAGCGAGATCTGCTCAGGCTGCACCAGGCCACTCTGTGTAGGTCCTCCGGGCCTGGCCGACAATCACGAAGGCAGTGGCCTCGATGTCCCTGTCTTTGGCCAGGGCAGTGCCCCCATACAGAGCCAGGCACTGCTGAGCAGAATCAGGGTCTGGGCATGTGTCATGCACCACCTGTGTCCATGGCCACCCGGGGCCAGAGCTCATGCCAGCTGAGCTTGGTTGCCATAGTAAGAGAGGGCACTACCCCACCTCCAAGGGCAATTCTGAAATGATCCTGGCCTGGGATCCTGCCAAGTGCTTGTCCTAGGATGAGAGCCTGTGTGGCCTTCATTCTCCTACCATAGTTGCAGGACCAGGTTATGACCCCATGACGGCAAGGCTGGCAGGAGGACCGAAACAGGGTTAGAGGCTGCAGCTCTAGGAAAATGAAACGGGGCCTTGGCCAGGCCTTTTATGAAGCAACTAGAGGGCCTGGCTTTTCTTCTACCAAACTGTTTCCTTCTAATCAGCTGGATCAACGCAGTTCCAAGGGAGTGGGGAGAGGGAGTCATAAAAAGCAGAGATTCAAGGCCAGCAGCCTTTCCTTGTACCTAAAGCGCAGGCTGTGCAGCAGACCTGGGGCAGGAGTGCGCTCGCTGAGCTGAAGACGGAAGGTATGGCTGGGAGTAGGTAGAACAAAAGCTGGCTGACCTCACGGCTGCAAGGGCAGCCCTACAGCCTTGATCCATTGGGATGACTTCCGGAGCAAAGGCAAGGAGTGAACCAACAAGGCCTGGCACCCCCGTGGCCTCTGCGGGACAGGGGTCACCCCAGTCCAGACATGCTCCTGGCTTGCTGCCTTCCCTCTTCCTGCTAAATGACCCCAAAGACCCGAAGGTCAAAGAAGCATCTGTTAATATCTTGAGAGAACAGACTCACAAGGGAGCAACTGTTGGCCCCAGAGCCCTCTACCAAGAGGCCTTAGAAGAAAGGCCTTAACCTCCCTCATTCTCATTCTGCAGAGAGGAAACTGAGGCCAGCAAATGTTATCTGGTAAATAAGGGTATTGGGAGCATGAATAGCTCAGGCAGCAAGTGGTCAAGTACATATAGCTGCAGGGATTATTATTCAACAGTAATAGTCCAGCAAGGGGCTCAAACCTCAGTTGTCCCAACTACAAAATGGGTACAATTTCCCCCAGGCTCCAAAAGGGAAGCATGGTGGGGATCTGGTAAATGCCTCCCTACCCAATAATTGTGTGCATGAGTCCTAAAGGAGGTCTGTTTATCTTCAAGCAAGCCAACCTTCCAGTTGTTCTCAGGATAAAGGGAGATTTCTATCATCAAAACCTTTCTAGATCTGGGGATCTACTAAGAACCTGACAGGATCGCAAGTGTTGAAGCAGAAGCTGGAAGGGCCCTGGTGGGGAGCCCGCGAGGACTCTGGCCTGGCAAGGGAGGTGAGAAAGGGGACAGGTGGGTCCAAGGGGACAGGACTGCTTATTCAATCTCTTCACCAAGAATAAATGGTAAAAGTTCAAGGCGATGCTCACCACACAATATATACACGAATCAAAACATCACACTGCACCTTTTCAACACGGACAGTTATTATGTGTCAACCAAAACTTGAAAATTGGAAAGAAAAAAAAAAACCCACACCTTTTTCATATAAAAAGCAAAATGCTGCAGTGTATGGAACTGTCAGGTCAAAGAACCTGGATTCTAGGGCAGGTTCTAAGAGGGATCTGGTGTGGAACGACCTTTCCCCAGGAGGATCCTGACTGACATCTGGCCCTGCAGGGTCCTCGCCCACTCAGTGCTTGGGGCTGGTCACGTGACTTCCTTAGGTCAAAGAGATGTCAGGGAACACGATGCCAGCGATGGCTTTGAAAGCATTTGTGCAATGGAAGTAAAGATGTTAAGGATCTTAAGTGGGAAAACGAGGCACACAGATACTCGATGCTATCTCTGCAACTTTTCTATAAAAAGCAACTCCAAAATTAAACGGCAATGGCTGGTAGTTTTAAAGAGTACCTGCACTTCAAGATATGTACCCTTTTTGGGAATCCAGCCACAGCATGAAGCTGCCGGGGTTTAGGCTGTGGGAGACCCGTGCCTGCTGGCAGCTGCCACAGAAAAGATGCTGGTCCACTGGACCGCATGTGGGTGGGACCTGTTCATGACGCTTAAGGGCTCTTTTCTGGAAGCTTGTGCTGAGTTCTGAGATCTACCAGCTCAGAATCTTGCACAGGCTTGAGACAGAGGGCAGGCACTACACGGTACCTGCAGCAGCCCCCAGGGCCACCAGGCTAGCTCTGAGGACCCACAGAACATTCATGTCTATAAATCCCAGAGGAAGAGCCTGCAGATGCTGTGAGCTGCACTGGAGAACCAGTCTCTGATGAACGGAATGAAACAAAGAACAGAGAGTGGATGTGGGGAGGACACAGGAAACATCAAGTAGCTTTTCAAACCCACACGGCGCTGCCGCGGTGACCAGGCTGCACCATGCTATTCAAAAGCACTCAGGCTGCCTACTACAGCCTCGTCCGCAGGCCTGGTTACCTCTGTAATGACAGCCAGAGCCCAGGGACAGCAGCCCACCTGCAGAGCCTGTCAGCACACTGGGGCTCAGGTCACTGTCTGCAATCCAGGACACGTGACAGTAGGAGTCCTGTGCCTCGGAAACTCATTCTCAGCTCAGATGACCACATTAAACACAAAACAAAAGGAAACGCATCACTGTGCAACCGATCTGCACCCAGGACATCAAAGCTCCTAGGTGCATCCTTAGGCTCTGTACACGGCCTGGATGTCTCAGAACCACAGAAGGAGACCAAGGCCGGCACAGGGAGGTTTTGCAGGGAATGTTGGGTTCCTCCCATGAGGTTGGTCAGGGAGGGTGACCCATGCTGAGGCGGAGGCAATGTCCTTAATCCTGCTACAGAAAGGATACTTGAGGTCTCTGCCCAGCTTCTATTGTGGCTGGGAGGTGTGTCCTCCATCTGGTTTCCTGTCCCTTCCTCACGAGGCCCCTGAGGCCACCATAAGCCTCATCCTCCCTTCGTCACCCCTCAAAGGAGCCATCTCCACACACCCTAATGTATGAGCCTAGAGATGAAGTTTGGGGACACATGTAAGCCGCAGCACCAGGCACTGTCTCTTCTCCTCCACACCCAGTGTGTGTCTGGGCCGCGTAGCCCACGTGGGTCACTCCTCTGCAGGTGTCGTTCTTGAGGGGGACCTGACACACAGCCTCAGGGTTGTCATGGAGATAAGATGAGTTCAAGTTCTGGCATGAAAGATGTGCTCAAAAAGGGCCAGATGCCACCAGCACCACCAGTGTCTCTCAGGGATGCGCGAGGAAAATTATCCTCACAAGAAGGATGGGGGGCTGGGGAGATAGCTGGGTAGTCTAAGCACCTCCCTGGCAAGTGCAAGGACTCAGATTCAATCTCCACTACCACATGCTGTGTGGGCCCGGAAACCAGATGTGGTGGCGCATGCCTGTAATCCCAGCGCTGGGGAGGCTGAGACAGGAGGATCACTATGCGTCTGAGCTGTGAAGGGAGACCCTGTACCAAATAAATAAATAAATAAATAAATAAATAAATAAATACATAAATAAATAAATGGAAAGGAAAGAAAAAAAGAAGATCATGACATTATCTGCCTTTTTAAAAGATCCCTGTAGGCTGGCAAGATAGCTCAGCAGACTAAGTGTCCGCTTAGGCAAGCGCAGGGACTGGGGTTCAACCACATATGGTTCCAATCCTGGGTGCACTGAGCCAGCCACTGAGTCTGGGCGTGGTGGCATACACCTGTAATCCCAGTGCTGGGGAGGCTGAAAATAGGAGGATCACTATGAGTCCGAGCTGCATAGTAAAACCTTATACCAAATATGTTTAAAAAAAGGGACGGGGGAGATAGCTCAGTGAATAAGTGCTTGCTGGGCAATCGCAGGGTCCTCAGTTCAATCCCCGGTACAGCAAAAAAAGATCCCTGTGTATTATTTCATCATGGTTGGTACAAAACCAACGATGTGCAAAATGCTGACGTCTCAGCAGAATCCGTGGAGGCATCGGTAGCCACTGTTCCTTTTGTTGTTGCTGCATGACGCTTTCACCACTTGATAAAACCCACAGCTCTGTTTCGGACTCTTTGATAGGATTGGAAGTGTGGCTGAGTGGTAGAGTTGTTCTCGGCACAGGCAAGACACCGGGTTCAATCCTTAACACTTAAGAATAAAAAGGATGTGGTTTTATTAACGCTTGGCCCAGCTGGCCAACTGCAGGAGAGGTACTAGCGCGTCTGCCTGAGTCACGAGCTAAACTGGCCACTGCCGGTGGAAGCCCACGTGCCTGAAGGAACGGCTCGCCTCTTAATCTGGGGTCTGGAAGCCGATGAACCACACTGACAAAGTTGCTGTAAGAGCCTCTTACCTGTAGGAGAACAACAGTATCTGCTGCCAATGACAAAACTTGGACACTCAAGCAAAACATTCCGAATTCTGGCAAACTTGATCTGCTACCATGACTGTATCTTTTTTAATCCTTTATTTATTTGTTTGGTACAGGCTCTCACTATGCAACTTGGACTCGTAGTGATCTTCCTGTCTCAGCCTCCCCAGTGCCGGGATTACAAGAGTGCACTGCCACGTCCGGTCTTGGTGGCTGGCTTGGCACGACCAGGCGCTGGCACAGCCATGTGGTACTGGGAATCGAACCTGGGTCCTTGTGCTTGCCACGCAGGTACTTAGGCTGCTGAGCTATCTCCCCAGCCCATACCATGACTTTAAAAGCTTCTCTAGGGCCAGGGATATAGCTCAGCATCACAGTGCCTGCCTGGCAAGCGCGAGGTCCTGAGTTTGAGTCCTAGTACTAAAACAAAAACAAGGCCAGGCAGATAGCTCAGCAGACTAAAGTACTGCTTAGGCAGATGTAGTGACCAGGGTTTGATCCCCAAGGTGCTCCGAGACAGCAATTGAGACTGAGCACACTGGCATGTGCCTATAATCCCAGCAGCTGGGAGGCTGAAAAAAGGAAGATCACTACAAGTCAGATCTGTGTAGTGAGATCCTATAGACCATGTACTAAATGCATTAATAAATAAATGAACTGGGTGTGGTGGCGCGCACCTGTAACTCCAGCTCTTGGGAGGCTGTAAACAGGCAGATCTCTATGAATTCAATCTAGTAGTGAGACCCTGAACACCCTGTAGGCTCTTCCCTAAAATACAAAATAAATAAATAAATGAAACAAAAACAAATAAACAAACAAAATCCCTGAAAGCTTCTCTAAAGTTATCTGATGAGACTGGAGGAGACAGCAACACACGGGCTGTTTTACACTACGTGACAAAATCCCTTGATCATCGTGTGATGTTTAAGGAACCACGCATGGGTAAACCCTCCGTCCAACTCGCAAACGGAGCCGATGCACTTGCGTGTAGTAGGGTGCACAGAGCTCGCTGGCTAAAGTCGCGGATTGTATATTACAATAAGCTTTCAAGAGCTTGCCACACTGTGAGTTTTAGCTCGGCAATGTTCATCAAAAGAGAACATCCGTAATCATGTAATAAGGCAATTAATATACTGCTCTGTTTTCCAACTGCGTATCTGTGATGCCCAATTTTTGACTAAAACAACAAAGCACGACAGACTGAGGGAGCAGAGAGGAGGCGGCAGGCTGCTCTGAGCCAGGCATCAACCAGT
>NDGM011159657.1:0-12614 GCA_002564305.1 Octomys mimax | reverse complement strand
CATTTAAAAATTAGAATATATTTTAAAAAATAGGCATAAAGAATGATATACTTCTTATGTTTATACATACGTTTGATATTTATTATTTGCCCATATGAGCTGATTTTTTTAGCAATTTGTCCATCTCAACAAAATGCCCCATATATTATTATGAAGTTGAAAAAACTATCTCTTTTTTAAAAATCTGTCCTGAATTTTCAGTTTTATATTTTCTTTTGCATTTTTGAAATTACTTTTATTATACATATTTAATATTATTGATATTATATATTAATATTATTGATTCATTGTTAATACATCTAATGAACTAGGAGTGCCTTGTTAAAGTTCTACAGGTGAGATTTTAAATATTTTTTAATTTTAAATAAATCATGTTATGGTTTAGTAGGAAATCGATTCTTTAAAATGTTTTATAGTCTTCCTGCATGTGCTTAATTTAATAAATATTCTGTAGTTTTTTAAAAAATCTCTCTTGTGCAATGATTTTATTTTATGTTTGTCTTAATCAATTTTCTATTACTATACCAGAAGACCTGAGACTGGATAGCTTACAGAGAAAAGAAATTCATTTTGCTTTATAGTTCTAGAGGCTGGAAAGTCTGAGTACATGGTGTCAGCATCCCCTTGAGCCCTAGCAAGGACCACCTGCTACTTCATTTCATGGCGGAAACAGTGGAAGGACAAGCATATGAGTTCAGAAGAGGAATATATGTGCCAGAGAGTAAGAGGTGCCAGGCTTGCTTATAAAAACCTGGTCTAACGCTAAAAGAAGGAACCAGAGCTCCCCTGAAAAGTCCCATAGCTGTCTTCAGCAACAGTGAGATCCTGAGCTCCTCCAATGAGGAAAGCTGAGTTCCCATCAGGAAAGCCATGCAACAATCTTCTCCAGGAAACTAAGCTGTGCACCATCTTCCCCCCCTCCCCCAGAGCAAGGAAGCAATTCTCAAGAGGAGGACCAGAGCTCTCCCAAAGTGAACTATAGCCATCCTCGGTAACAACAAGGTCCCACGTTTCTTTGACAATGAAAGCAGCCAAATTCATCAGGAGAGTCAGCACAACAAGCTCCTCCAAGAGAACTAACAGGTCCCTACAGCCTCCAGCAGCTTCAAAACCATATACAACATTGTAGCATGAAAATATGACATTTTGTGAATTACTTAAATTTTCATTTTGACATAACACTTTTAAGCAAACATTGCTATCTAATACATAAGAAATTTTCACCTAATTAGTCATCCTTAAATAGGCTATATATCACAAGTTTTTTGTTAAAGGGAAAGCTTTGAATCTCCCTTTAACAAAAGAGAGAGTCTTATCACAATGAGCAATCTTTGTTTTACATTTTAGGGGATCGGTACACTTGGAACCATTAATAGATTCAATATAGCATGAGATTAGCAATAATGAATTATAATACACATGTGAATAACTTTGTTTCTTAATTTAGTTTCATACCAAAAGCATCTTTTAAGAGAAAACCTTACTGTAATTTTTTTCTGAAAAACTTTATCTTTTAAACCATCTGGTAGCTTAGGAAAAAGCATGATTTGAAGTCTATATCCCAAATTGTATTATGAACAAACGATCAAAAAGGAAAAAAAGTGAAACAGCTGTTCAGTGGATGATACACATACACATAAACAAATATACAGAATACACAAACAAACATCTTTACATAATCATTGCTCAAATATATTCCTGGCCAAATTAAATTATAGTAACTCTATTGCAATTTTTAGATCTTGTTATTTTTGTCAATTAGCAGAGATCTCTCATCAGAAAAATTTAGAAGAAATAAAATCTTTTATCTATAATCAAAAAAAAAAAAAACCTGCTCTCAGATTAACACATTCAGTCTCACAAAAATGAGAATTTCCAGCGACCATGTTAATCTATTCATAAACGTGCAGCATCGTGTCTCACACCTCTTAAAGACCCATCATTTCTCATGCAATTACACTAGCTATTAAATTTCCACAAGAATTCTGATGGGAACAAACCATAGCCATATTGATCCATTAACTCCAGTCTGTTAATTCTATGGATTAAATTTTCTACACCTTTTATCAAATTATTTCTATCTGATCTATCATTTTCTGAGAAAGACATGTCAATACTTTAGTCATATGGGTTTCCATTTTTCTGTAATGTCTAGTTCTATTTTCATGTCATAAAGCTAGCATAAAAATTCATAGGAGTATAGAAATTAATAGGAGTGCTATGTTTCATAGTCAACAATATGGATTGAAAGGCTAGTTTTCTACTTGATATACTGCAACATCAGCTTCCTTTTGGTTAATTAGTTTAAACCTAAGCTAATTTCTTCATTCTATTATTCTCAAACTTTTAAAAAAAGTCATCGTTTTATTTATTTATTTGGTACAGGATCTTGCTACATGCTCTTAGAGATCCTTCTTTCTTACCCTCCCCAGCCCTGGGCTTGCACCACCATGCCCGGTTTGGGGGCTGACATGATGTGCAGTACCAGGGATCAAACTCAGGACCTTGTGCTTGTTGGGGAGGTGCTTAAGCCACTGTGCTATCTCCACAGCACCTACTCTCAAATTTTTATTTCCTAATATTTTAAATGTTTTTCGTATAAATGTCTTATTTTTCCTTAAAGTACAGTCTAGAATTATTTCTTCTTCTTCCAAAAAGTTTAATTAATGTACATTTATTTTAAAAATTGTTACAGAATTCACTGTCTACCATTTAATTTTGTTAATATTGCATTGTGTTTGTTTGCAGTACTGTGAATTGAACACAAGGCCAGTCCCATAAAGGCAAGCTCTCTATTACAAAATACATCCCCAGTCCTCTTTATTCTATTCTGAGACAAGGTCTTTCTAAGTTGTCCAGGCTGGCCTTGAACTTGTAATCTTCCCAGGTTAGCCTCCCAAGTAACTGCAAATATATGAATGTACCACTGCAACCAGCTAATCTTGTGCTTTCTTTCTGTGTTTTGTTTTCTATTTACTTTTATATCTTTTTATGGATTTTGAAATGTAGATGTTTATTATTTTCTTTTATTCCATCTTCTGACTAATCAATCTTTTCTTCTTCTATAATAATACAATCATTCCAGAATATTTAACATTAGTCAATGACCCATGCTGATTTTGCCTAACATGTTAATTTTGCACAGTTTGGACAGTATATTTTAGAAATAAGATTTTCTTTATATGGCCATTATTTAATTAGATTTATCCTCATGTATGTAATTTTCATTACTCATCATTCCTTTCTATGTCTTGGAACTCATTTTCTAGATTATGAAGAAGAGCCTTTTTTTGTTTTTATTTCTTTTTCTTCCTCTCTCTCTCTTTCTCTCTTTTTGTTTGTGGGGGGACAGGGTCTACAAGGTCTACAGGGTCTCACTACACAGATTGGACTGGTAGTGATCCTCTTGTTTACAGCCACTCAAGTGCTGGAATTACAGGCATGCACCACCACACCCAGTCTCAATGGCAGTCTCAGCTCATTCCGGGGACAGGGTCTGCACAGCAGGCCAGGGATCGGCCTCCTGGCCCCTGAGTCTGCCTAACTAGGCACTTTAATCCACTGAGCTATTTGGCTGGCCAAGAAGAGCCTTTGGTGGTTCTAATAATTTGTTTTCCTCAAACTCTATGATATTTTTGTTGCTATGAAATACATTTCCTCTTCCTTCTTGTAAAATACAGTCTTATACCTAACAATCCTAAATTGAAAGTAACTTTCTCAAAATTTTAAGATTTTTCCCACCTACTAGGTTTTAGCTTTGCAGTTGATGATTCCAGTTCCAGAGTAGGTATTTAGAGGTTTCATTCCTCTTCTCTGTCTGTTTACTCTAAAGTTTTCTTCTCAAGGACTTGCAGATTTGGGCTAACTCAAATGTTCACTTTAGAAAAAGTTTAACTTCATGAATCTGTTAATTAGTGTTTGTGTCTTTTTTCTTTCTTTCTTTTTTTCGGGGTACTGGGGATTGAACTCAGTACCCTGTGCTTGCCAGGCAAGCGCTTATTCTACTGAGCCATTTCCCCGCCCCAGTGTTTATGTCTTTATCACTATCAAAAATTTGTAAGCTCTGTATCTTTGGCTACTCCTCGCCCTGCTGTGTTCTCAATATGTTGATTCTTGAACTCTGATAAGGTAGATGGTAGACAATCACACTCTGTTTTCATCTCTATATTTTATGCATACATTGAAATTTTAAACATTCTTATAAACTCTATTACCTTTTTAAATTGCTCCACATCACTTTCCTCGTAGTTTCTAATTTCATAGACACAACTTCAAAAACTTCCTTTTATATAATCATGCTTTTGAAAATTTTGAATTTTATCATTGCAATATTATAGACTTTGTATGTCTACTCAATTTTTTTTCCTGCAAACTTCTGTTACTCAGTGCTTGCAATGTTTGATTGTGAGTATATGGCCCCTAGACATTTATCTATTAGCATTTTAAAGCTGGAATTTAAAATCGATCCTCCAATGACTTAGTTAAATTCTGCTGGAGACCTAAGAATATTTCCCAACAGAAGCCACTACAAATTTTCATGGGGATTTTCAAATAGTAGTGTAAATTTAATTCCAAAATGTGTGCAGTGATTTAGACTAGAAATTCTTAAAGAATTTTTCTCCTTTCTATTCCCTCCATGTAGATTCAAAGATAAGATAAAAAAGCATTACGTCTTCTCTGTGGGGTATGTTTTTTTTTTCCCAGAATACCTTTCCTGGTCAGGCTTGCTGACTATACACAGCTGTCTTTGATCTGACCACCTACTTTGAGCAGAGCCAGAATTTGCCTTCTGCTCCTCTATCTGGTTTAGGCTGAGTGCCACAGCATTAAATACTCTGTAGCGGAAGTTTTTCTCCTGATATCAAGGCTTCATATTGCCAAAAAGGATGAGGCCAGTTGCATCCTTTTCTTCCCCTTCAGATCTGTAGAGCACAGATTAGAAAACAGTCTAATCTTTCTTCTATGGCGTTTAGCTTTTCTCTCTTCTGGACTTTTTCTTTCCCTGGAAATAAAAGTGTGTGACCGGAGTTATGTATGGGAGTTGAACACGTCTCATCAAACTTGCAAATGTAGACCTCTGTGCATCTTTAGACTAATGCCTTTATTCCCTCTAAAGAGAATCATTCCATTAAATCCTTGATAATTGACTCCATTGTATTCTTCTGGTGTCCTTGGCAATCACATTGTTATCTATTTTTTGCTCGCCATTTCTTACCATAATTCTAATGTTTTATTCTACAGTTGTAAAGAATGAGTATTTGAACATTTGATAGTTGAAAAAGTATTTGGCTATCGTTGCTTTACCTCCTTCATGTCCTATGTCCTGGCTCTCACCCTATCTGTCTTCTTAGCCTAGAAAAAAAAAATTCTGCCTCCTTAAAGCTGACTGTGCTTCTCCTCTGTATCGCTGGTCTGATTTTTGTATGTGAGGCATCTTTGCAATTTAATATCAGAGATGCCGTTTTCACCTGCACTATGATTCTATTTGTTTCTTCACAGACTTTTGGTCACTTAGGAACCTCCTATTTCATTTCAGTCTGTTTGCTCATTTTCACACCTCTCACCTCATTTTATAGAGTTCATTTTTCGTGGAATTTTACTCAGAGCACACGGTGAATAATGCAGTATATTTTGAGTATGTTAGAACTGCCATTTTCTCCTGCTTAAATAGTGTAGTCTTTTCACAGGCACCTTTTAGGAGCCACATTATTCATGCTAAAACAAGAGAAAAAAATCCACGAAAAAAGGTAAATGGTTCCAATGGTGGGAGCTGGTCCTCCTGCAAGCCCCTCTGTGCCTCCCACTCCCTACACTGAGCTCTGAAGTGGGGAGGTGGGCTGACACGAGTCTACAAGCCAGTTTCATCACAACACATCTGGAGGGAACAGAACACGCCACTGGATAGTCACAGCAGGGACATTCCAATTCATTTCAGTGCCTCCTCTGTGCCTGCGGAAGCCAAACACCAAGGATTAGCTTTCCAAATGGAGTTTTCCCTTTAGGTCTGCCTCCACTTCCAGGGCCAAAAATTGCCATCACATCCTGGCCCTACTATCCATGGCCTTAGCAGGGGCTGCCACCTGAACTTCCTTCTGTATTTGCTCTGCCATTTCTTACCCTTAAGCCTGAACACAACTACTTCCCAGTGTATTGATCCACAATAGAGAAAGAAGAGGAGCTCATAGCAGATTCACGGCCCGCCCTCCATTCTGTTCACGCTACTGAAAATGTAGAAGTTTAAACGAATTTGTTCAGCAGTTTTTCCTATGCCCACAGTACCTACGGCTGTTCAGGATAGAAGATGTATGTTTCACTTTGGTTGATTTCTCCTTTTTTAATTTTTTTAAATGTATTTAGTACAGGGCCTCACTGCACAGGTAGAGACTCATAGTGATGCTCCTGTTTTCAGCCTCCCAAGCACTGGGATTACAGGCCCGTGCCACCATACCCAGTCTCAACTGCTGACTCAGGGTACCCCAGGGGCAGGGCTGAGCACAGCAAGCCAGAGATCAAACCTAGGTCCCTGCATCTGCCTAAGCAGGTGCTTTAATGTGCTTGGCTATTTGGCTGGCCCACTTTCGCCTTTATTGACCTAGCTTTTTTCCACTCAGTGGTAATTTGCTGTAGCTTCTGACCTGTCCACAGTGCCCGTGTACTAATTCCAGTGAAGGCACTGGCAGGTTGCTGTCACTCGAGTCCTCCTGGCATTCTGGAGGCTTTGTGGGCAAAGGACATTAGCCATCTAAGATCATCATCTCCACTGACCCAAGAATCTGTCTCAATCAGCTCTCTGCAGATTTTTGTGCATTCACTAAATGTTTACAGGGCATCTGTCTCAATCTACTTCCTGTTGCTGCAACAGAATATCTATGACTGGGTAGGTTGTGGAGACGTACATTACCTTGGCATGTGATCTGAGAAGTCTAAAATTGAGTAGCCATATCTGAAATATGTGTTGCTTCAACCCAAGTTAGAAAACAAGGGCACATAAGCATATGCAAAAAAGACAACACACAGTAGATAAGTCATCTTGCTTTGCACTGTTCCTTGAGAGCAAGCATTCACTACTAGGAGAAAGGCATCAGTCTATCCATACAGGCTTCATCCCCAGAACTTAAGCACCTCTCCCCGGGCTGCCACCAGGTCTGACATTGTCACACTGAGAAATTGGGTTCCAACACAGAACTTGGGTAGAAGCACTCAAGCCATAGAAGCTAGTGCCTATCACCACTGATGTGTCCCAGGCACCAGATCCATCATCAGAGAACGGGGCAAAGGAGACAAACAGTAATTAGTACACACTGCTAAACAATAAATCATATAGCAGGAGAAAACATCTTGGAAAGTGAAGTGCAGGTGAAAGGGTAGCAGATTAGAGGGGAGCAGAGTGGCTCTCATTGAGAAGACAGCATCAGCCACATGCACCTCTCAGGGAACATAGCCCAGAGCAGAGGGGAGAGCCAAGCCCAACTCCACAGCACAGCACTGTGGGTGGCCAAAGCAAGGGAACTGCATGTCCCAGGGCAGCCTGGGCAACTTAGCTAGATCCCATCTCGAAACTTAAAAACAAAATTTTCTACCTATCTATATCTATCCATTATTTTTTTCTGTATTTTAGGGAAGGGTCTACAGGGTGTTCAGGTTCTCACTACTAGATCAAACTTATAGTGATCCACCTGTTAATAGCCTCCCAAGGGCTGGGATTACAGGTGGGCCATCACGCCTAGTCTCAATTGCCCTCTCAGCGTGCTCCCGGGATGGGGCCAGCATGGCAGACCCAGGGATTGAACCCCTAGTCCCTGTGCCTGCTTGCAGGCACTTTAATCCACTGAGCTGTTTAGCCAGCCCTCTATCTATCTATCTGTCTCTCTGTCTGTCCGTCTATCCGTCTGTCTATTTATCTATCTATCTATCTATCTAAGGTTCTGGGTTTGATCCTCAGAAAAAACAAAAAATGAGCCTGAGTCCAGATTGTTCAGAGCACCGCAGAGAAGCAGGGGAGAATGGCACAGAAGAACCTGGAAGATAGGTAGGGATAGGTAGGTTGTCACTTAAAGAGAAATGGCAGCTCTGAGCAAATTTTGGAGACAGAAACACTTCTCACCTAATTTACCACTCAAAGGATCAGTGTGGTGGTGGGTTAACTAGTAGGCAGCTGGTAACACCCAGCTGAACTGGATCAGCATGGTGCTGGGTGGGGAAGGCCCGCCTGAGGATTGCTGCCAACAGATCAAAAGGAGAACTGGAGGAAAGAATGTTTATTCTTCTGGAGAAGCTTGATATGACTGGCTTTCTCTGACTTTCCTGATAAGAACCCAGCTGTTCTCATCATTGGAGGAGCTCAGATCCCCACTGTCACTGAGGATGGCTGCGGTTCTCTTTGGGGGGGAGCCCTGTTGCTTACCTTGAGCATCATTTCCTGGCTCCAGTGCAGAAACCCTCAGCCTGCTGGCACAGATCCCTCATCCCCGGGTGCAGGTTTCTAGCTCTCATCACTGAGCTTTTGGCCTTCCCAGGGCAGACCCTGGTCTCTGGGTCTTCCATAGGACTGGTGTAGGATGTCGTCATGGGATCCAGGTCCTTAGCTGATTCTTTGGGTCTCTAGTACATGGACAGATGTATCTCTTGGGCTCTTTTGCATTTGACTTTTTGGTTGAGTGTTACAAAATAATCCTATAGATTATGTGTGCTGTAGCAAATCTATTTCTTGAAAACCCTGACTACAACACTCAGGTTGTCTGCTGCCTGGAACATAGATATTCTGGGATACAAGTAGAATCTTGAAATCCAGTTAGTAACTGCTAAGATCATTGACTTGATTTTGACCACGATTCTCACATAGACATCACGTAAGAATCACTTGGCATGAAGCCTACTTTTATTTCAACTGGGAATTAAAGAGCCCAAGGTCTTTGCACTGAGCTACATCTCCAGCCTTCGATTTTTTTTTTTGTTTTTTATTTATTTATTTTTTGAGACAGGATCTCAGGAAGTTGCTTAGTTGCATAGACTGGGCTCCAACTTGCGATCCTCCTGCTTCAACCTCCCAGAATGATAGAATTACAAGGATGCAACATGATGCGCAGTTTTGAGACCCAGTGCTAAGGTCATATCCCAGATAAACTGAACTTTCTAAATCTCCTCAGTGCATTGTGCTCAACAACACAAGAGTAGCCCGTGGTTACCCATAGAGTAGCCTGGGTCTCTGCATCTGATCTGGAGGAGCCTCGAACAAGGGGGCGTGCTTTTACTCCATTGCACCCATGGCACACGCTTTGCACAGAGCACTGATGAGTTAATCCACGAAATTTCAATTTCACGCAAAGGGAAACCAGAATATTGACAGAAACATGTGGCTTGCCCAGCCCTTGGCTCACCAAGACAGAGACTTCTGCAAGATTCTCAAGAAGAGCTTGAGAGCAGAAGGTGCCTTACTGACTTAAAAGGAACAATTTCTCTATACAAAGAATCCCTCCATTCCCAAAGGAAGTGCTGTTCACACTGAAGTGTGTGTGCTGGGGCAGTGATGGTCCCTGGACCCTGGGCCCTATCTCCCTGACAGGGGCACTGGGCAGTGTCGTGGGCTTGCTCATTCTCTAAAACAGCAACCACGGAGGATGCCCAGCTGCTGCCACCACCTGCCCCCCAGAGCTGTCACACTGTGAAATCACAGTTGAGGTCATCCTGTTGGGTTTATCCCAAGGTCAGGCTCAGTGCCCAGGAATGCAGTTCCTTGGAGGAAAACCACAGGGCCCCTTGTTTCTCCTCACCAGCTCCATGTGGTGGCACCAACGCTGCTGAGTATGTGTCAGGCAGCCAGGTGTCAGAGGCAAGAGGATCCAGCTGCCTGCCCTGGAAGCTGACTGAATTCCAGTGCTCACCTGGCTGTCCCTGGGCTTGGAATTGCCTCATATTTGCAAGCAGAGAGGAGCTGTGACCCTACTACCTGGCTGGAGAGCCCAGCTGGCTGGGCCAGAAGTTCCCATTGCAGAGCGCCTGGAACCACCTCCCAGAGCACAAGAGGGCTGGCCTGGACCTTCCTTACCTGGTGCATGGGCATGAGCCCTGTATGGGTATCGAGCATTTAAAATGTGGTTGTGGCATCTGGGAAACTGGACTTTTACTTCATTTAATTTAGTTTAGAGTCAAACAAAACTGGTACATGATTCAGTTCTTACAAACCTTTTAGGGCACCATGTAGGCACTTGATGTACTTTTTCTATGGGAATTTTGTGAAGTTCAAGTACAAATCAAGCAAAAGAAAAGTTGCATCCAAACTGAGATGAGTTGTATGTGAAGAGTTAAAAAAAAAACTATTACTATCCTAATCTGCTGCGTGTTGCTGAAAGAAAATGGCTGAGGCCAGCTGACGTTTAAAGAAAATGTCACCTCTCAGTTTGCAGGATGAAAGTCCAAGGTCAGGAATCTACCTTGGGTGGCTTCTGCTGAGGGTTGCATGACTATGTCACAGCGTGATAGATGACACTGTAGCAGGAGTACATTCGAGGGGTAGAGGACATGTGTGAAAGAGGGGGCTAACACGGTAAGAGAAAAGGCAAAACCAAAAAAACAAGGAAACTGAACTCACTATATGCAGGGGTTCCAATCCCTGGGCCATCACCAGTACTTCTCTGGAGCCTTGGACTTTCATCCTGCAAACTGAGAGGTGACATTTTCTTTAACAGGACAACGCTGTGAAGCAGGAGGTGAGGGGCAACCACATAACTAAAGCTTCATCTCTACCCACAACCACTATCAATCAGTCAAGTTACCACCTGAGCTCTGCCACACTTTTGGGTCAGTGGCAGGACCGGATTCTCCCAGGAGCACAGCCCCTACTGTCAACTGCACATGCAAGGAGCCCAGGTTGTGTGCTCTTCTGAGTCATCCCGAAACCAGCCCCACCCAACTCCTTACCCCTGTTCATGGAAAAACTGTCATACGTGAAACCAGTCAAGTCTTTGGTACCCAAAATGTTTAGGGCTACTGATCACAAGAACTCATCCTATAAGGACCTAATCCAACTTCACAAGAGCTGACCCACTTCCACCACACAGAGTGTATCTCTGCAGAGGATGCTGCCCTGACACCTCCTCACACATCATTGGGCTCCACCTGGTCAAGATCCAGTGCCACTCAGCATCACCATTCAGAGGCCAAGCTTCCAGCACAGGAGCCCATAAGGGACAAACCACACCCATCCAAACCACAGCGCTAACTTACCTCATTCAGACTTCCATATTGATTATGTATTGAGATGATCATAGTTGTGATATATTGAATTAAATAAAATACATTACTAAAGTTAATTTCACCTGATTGTATTTCTTGTGGTTACCAGAATCTTTAAAATCATATTCAAGGCTCCTATTTTGTTACCACTGGTAATGTCAGATTTTGTCCCAGTCAGAGCATATTCCACCATCCCTAAACGGACAGAGATATTTCAAGCTAAGAATAAACAAGCTGAAAGACAGTCAAAAGAATTTCTCAGTCAAAAGTTTCATAAGAACTTCTGCTCCCTCCCTCCTCTCTTTTCCCCATAAATGCTATGGGCTTTAAATGGACATGGAGTGGGGGCTCACCACCTCCAGTGGGGAGACTCAGCAAGGAGAGATCGAAGATGCAACAAGAACTAACACCCAACACTTCTGCTTCCTACCAGGCCATTGGAGAGGACTTTATTAGTTCATTAATATTTCACTTATATGGTGTCGCGTGCCTGTAATCCCAGCACTTGGGAGGCTGAAAACAAGAGGATCACTACAGAGTCCAATCTATATAGTGAGACCCTGTAGACCCTGTACTAAATACATTAAAAAATACTTCACTTATGTCATTTGACAATATTCAGTGAGATATTTATGGAGTACATAGGGCTGTAGAGTAAAACTTAGAAGACATCTTTTATAAATAGTGCCTTCAATCCTTTTACGTTGAGATTATAATTTTTAATGCACTGACCAAAGATTTGCTTTTCCAGTGAGAATTAGAACAGAGTTAGAATTTGTTTCATCCAATCACAGTAAGAGCCATAATTCTTTATTCCAGCCACATACTATTCCACTGTGAAGAGATACTTGAATTCTGACTTATATACATTTAATCTTCCATTTCTTTCATAATACAGACAGTGCTGTTATAAAAATTATGTTATTTGCTTCTGTATTTAAATGTGTGCCTGTTATCTTAGCATGCCTAAAAGTGACATGCTGACCCACACATTTATTGCATTTTAATTTTAATAAATATTGCCAAATTTCCCTCCAAATTTATGGTACCAATTTATCTTTGCTTGAGAGTAAAGTGGCCCTTTTGCCCGTGGCCACCAAAGATTTCATTAGTATCTCCTTTTCCTGGGTGACCACTTTTCTACTGAGCTACATCTGCAGTTGCTAGCATTCTCTTCCCCCAGTTGGATGCTGTTGGTGTCAGAACCCTTCTCATCCTGCTTCTTGCAAAGCCAAGGGTCTCTAGCAATGCGTACTGGCCAATAATGTGTATCAAATGAATGGCTTCCTACTGTATTTGTCTCTTTTGGGGAGGGGGCAGAACTCAGGCCCTTGCTCTTGCCAGGCAAGCGCTTATTCTACTGAGCTATCTCCCTGGCCCCT
>NDGM011159648.1:0-10501 GCA_002564305.1 Octomys mimax | reverse complement strand
GAACTCAGAACCTTGCACTTGCCAGGGAAGTGCTTATCCCACTGAGCCATCTCCCCGGCCCCACTAGAATATATTCTTTACTATATTTATGTCGCTCTGAACCTCCAGGCATCTTCTTATCTAAAGAGTCACTTTGTAGAGTAGCAGTTTCTTAACAATTAGGATTTTTACAGTTTTGTACTGATGAATAATGGTATATTAATTGGGTGAGATTGCCAGATTGCGAACCTGGATGGCTTTTAAAAATAAGGGACTTTTGGTTTGTTGTTTGTTTTGTTGCCACACTATTCTGGAAGCTATAATTCTAGGATCAATGTGTTTCCAAGTTTAGTTTCTCATGAAACCCCTCATAGTTGTCTTCTCTGTGCCACACAGTTGTTGACCCTGTGTCTATGATACCTGCGTCCTAATTTTTTTTCTTTTGATTATCAACTTAATCAGACTAAGATACCTCATATGACTTCCTTTCAAATTAAGTATAGCTTTGTAGAGCTTATCTCTGAATACAGTCCCATTCTGAAGTACGAGGTATTAGGAACTAATATGTTTGGAGAGACAAAGAATAAAACAAGCATATTTCAGTAAATAAACAAAAATAAAGAATCAAATAACTGAACAGATGACTAGACCGGGAAGCAAAATATTGTTAGGAAAAGAAAAATATTTAGATTTGAGATGAAAGATGAGCCAGGCCACGTGCCTGGAACTGCAGCTCCTTGGCAGATGGAAGCAGAAGCAGTGCCATTCCCAACCCTCCCAAGCAGCTCTGTGACCCTGCCCAAGTAACAGATAAGCAGATATGGGCTGGGCCGGCACTCAGGGCTAGGCTTTTCTTGATTTGTGTGAAGCCTCAAATGCAATCCCAAGCACCAAAAATAAGTGAAAGTTAAAAGCAAAAGGTCCATTCAGCTTTTAAGAGCTTCCTGAGACCTGAATTAGTTTGAACACTCGTAAATGAGCAAGTTGGCAGGAGAGTGAAAGGGAACAAATTATAAAATGTGCCCCTTTCAAAGATGAGTTAGATGACTCGGTAACCCTTGTGGATAATTTCAGGAGGGTTGATTTTATTGTACATCAATAATTAATATCATATGACATATTTTGTCAACATGCAAACTCTGGTAGATTTCAAAACGAGAGGGTAACGTGTTTAATTCAGAACTTTCTTATGTATTTAGTACAGGGTCTACAGGGTCTCACTACACAGACTGGACTTTTAGTGATTCTCCTGTTTTTCAGCATCCAAAGTGCTGGTATTACAGGCATCAGAACTGTTTTTAAATAAAACTATATTAGTGCCAGGGAGATGGCTCAGTGGAATAAGCACCTCCCTGGCAAGTGCAAGGGCCTGAGTTCAATCTTCCATTCCGCCAAAATCAATCAATCAATATTGATACTACACATAAGTAGAAATAAATTAAATGCAATAGAATGAGAAACACCCAGATGTACATAAGTTTCATGCAAATCATTAGCCTCAGAGAATTCTAATTTAGGAAATAATTGTAGGGTATTAATTTTGTATAAATCAAGCATTCACCCATCTACCATATATGAAAGCTACAGTGGATTCACTAACTTTAAAAATGACAATGTGTATTATGTGTAATATGTACAATATGTAATGCCACTTACTATGATTTTTTCTTTTTCTAAGATACAATTTAGTAAGTTTTAAAAAACTAATTTAATACGATAAGCTGGATTTGCCTTTCTGCTGTTTTTAAATGGTGCTAAGTTCTCCTACTTTCTATGACTATCTGTAAGAGATAAGTCCCAATGCCCAATGCATAACCAAATAATTGATATGATAGGTAAGAAGGGGTACTGAGAAGAGTATCTTTACTAGTTGCTCCAATGTTAAGCTTGGCATTTGTTTACCGCCAGACACAACTTGTCTCTGAGTTGCTTTCTTATCATGTAATTTTCCACTCAATAGTGACACACCTCCTGAGTTTTTTCTAGTATCATCGTCTGTTCGTTTCATTTCATTTGATTGAGATACTTTGGGCACCACTCTTTTCCATGTATGCCTTTCCCACATTATCCAGCTTCATTAGACCAGTACCATTTAATGTCAAACTGGAAGTTTCTGCTTATTCCTAAAATAACCTTCATGAATTCCAGTTCTACTTACCATTTCATTTCCACCCGTCAGAAGCAAATGGAGCACCAATTTTGTCTGACTATGAACCTCACAGCCAACCTCAAACTCCCCTGAAGAATCCACAGCTGCCTTCCTCAGCAGTCCTTTTTTTCAGGGCAGCCTTAGCTAGCAAACTGATCATTGTCAAATGTCTCTACCTCTGCCTTTGCTGACCCTGACCACCATGGATGGAGCAAAGGCAGTGACTTTTTGGCAGTCCTGTAAAGGTTCTCTCTTTGGCAGCAAGCTTGGCAAGATCTAAGAGCTTGGTGGAAACAGCAAAACTTAGGTCCAAATCAGAACTCATCAAATTGGAATCTAAAGCAATAACCCTGGCTAACTGTGTACATAGTCAGTAAGGAAGTTCTAAGCCAGAATGCTTCAGGCAGCAGAATGCTTCTCTGCAACTCTGTCCCTGTTTGAGACACCTTCCCTACCTCTACTGTTTACCCCTGGATCTAGTACACCTGTAACCACAGACCAAACAAGTCATGCTGGTTCCAAATTCTTCGTTCTTAAGTGTTTCACAATATTGTCTTTAATTATGCTCTCCACTGCTTAAACTTGTTTAACTCCTTCAGCAATTGCTTTCATGTAAGGATTTCCAAATATCTTCAAACTCTAACCATTTTCATGTCCCTGCTGTCTAATTTGTCAACATCCATGGTAAACTGGAGTATGTAATATATAAATGTATATGGCCCCCCAAAATCTGCAGTCAAAAAATCTAATGCAGAGAAAAAAAAAAACACTGAGCTACAAATGCAAATGAGAGAGAGGCGCGACCAGCTACACATCACCAGTGTGCTCATGTCTTAAAGTTGACAAATCAATTCCACTTTCAGCTTTTCTCAGAGAAGTGCTGCTCAAAAAAATTACAGAATGATAAATGTTGACCTCCTTAAATCACTAAGGTGTAAAGCGTAACACAAATTATTAATACAATGAGGTGATGGAGTAGAGCTCTCTCGATGCATCATAGTGATGGGACAATCCTACACTTAACTTGCAGAGTGAAAAATGAGGTTGTTAGTGAAATCAAATGCAAGTATCATCAGATCCTGGAGTACTTCTCTTTTTATATGAAAAAGGACATTTTCAAGTTCTAGAGATGTACATATTTCAATCTCAAAACATATTTCTGTGGTAAGTTTTTACATAAAAACAGTATGGGGTTTGAAATTCTACGAACAGCATTTAAACATGCATGGATAAATCATAAATAAGTGGAAAGTGTCTTCAAATGCATTTTAAAGTGATCAGGTTAATATTGAAATTTTCAATTCAGCGTTTTCTGTACAAGTAGATTAATTTGCAACAAGTCAACGGAACTTAAATATGACATTTTTAAGTATGTTTTCTTTTTGGTAAATGTTCACTTTCTTATGAATAATATTGCAACTGAAGACTGAATTTATGTTGTTAAAGATATACGTGCCTACATTTTCTTTGCATTAACAAATACACTTAGATCACAATAAGCTAAGTGGTTTTACTTAAACTAGTTGCATCACAAAATGCTTTTGGGTGTTTGTTGAGAATCAACAGAAATGATTTTCATGAGACATTTTCCTTCACAGAAACAAGAAAATGATAATGTGAATTATGACACTATTTCTGTTTAATTAGTTTTCAGTATTAAAAAAGAATAAAATATCATTTACATGTAGAAACATTTGGTGGCGGAAGGACGCCTACGTGCCTCAGTGCTGTGCCTGGGTAGAATGATGGGGAGATTCTGGGTTAGAAAGCACTAAGTACAGCTCTGAGTCGGGCCTTCCATGGTGCTGGGTTTTGTCTTAATGTCTGTTCTTCCACTCTAGGGCACAGCAAGAAGAAAAGCTAAAACCTGCTTATTTCAGCAATTAGCTGTTAAAATTTTAACATGGGTTTATGAGCTATGTGTTCTACCCTGCCCTAAAGAACTTGGGCTCATCTTTACACCATTTAAGTGCCAGGTGGTCTGTAACATATTAGCCAAGATTTCATTTCTGCTTCTTTATTATTTTTATTTTATTTTATTTTGCAGAACTGGGGATTGAACTCAGACCCTTGCACTTTCCAGAGAAGCACTTATTCCTCTGAGCTATGTCCCCGGCCCCAAAAACACTTTGCTTGCTTATTTATTTATTTATTTATTTATTTATTTATTTATGTGGCAGAACCAGGGATTGAACTCAGGCCCTTGCGATTGCCACGGAAGCACTTATTCCATTAAGCCATCTCCCCAGCCCACATTTCTGCTTCTTTAAATCTAAGTAAATAAGCTGGTTTTTTAAAACTAGGATGAGAATCATAGCAGTCTTTCTGTCTCAGCCTACCCAGTGCAGGGATTATAGGTGGGTATAAACCACCACCACGCCTGGTTTCTGGGCCAGCAGGGTGCACCCAGGGTTCTGGGGCCCAGGCTGCACGCGGTACCAGGGATCAAACTTAGGTTCTTGCACCTGCCAGGCAGGCACTTAGACCACAGAGCTATCTCCCCAGCCCCATTGATAACATTTTCATTTCACTATTTAACGTACTTTTAAACTCACAAGTTCTATATGCCTCTTTGAACTTTACTGTACTCATCTAAGTCAATTTATTTATTTTGTCTAAATATCAAAAAAGATGAACTCATACCAAAAAATTCATAAATATGTAACAAAGTTGTATGAAAATTATTTGGGAATTATTTGTATCTTCATCCATATAAAAGGAAAAAGACACTTGTTCCCTAAAGATCCTTCCAAATTAGGATACTAGGATTAATATTTTCTTCACTCATAAGAATCTTAACACTATTTTTACATTATTAATTTGACAAAATCTTTTTTACACATAATGCAATATTAAGTCTCAATTATGTTTGAGCTACTTTAAAAATACAATATTGGAAATGTTTATATGAAATGACAGTTAAAAATTGGTCACATACTATAAACTAAAGTATTGGCATCCCTCCTATCTGAAACAAGAAGATAAGATCATTAATTTTACTGAACTTCTCTTTTTGAGAAATACATTTTCTGTAAGTTTTGTTATACAGCTTCAATTAGTAGATAGTACCTACCCAATTTAGAGGGTGGGGTACAAAACACCTGTTTATCAAATATGTATCTAAATTCATTTTGATTGTAAATTGTATACTCTGGATTCAGATGATCTTTTCATTAAAGGTTCATAATGTGATTATTATTATAAATTCTAAATTCCAGATGTTCAATTAGTAAGATTTGTTACTTCATTTTAAGGTTAAATTGTATGTATATTCATTCCACCATTTTGAAAATCTTATCTTTATAATAGAAGAGATATAGTTTAGGAATTCATTATATTCCAATTTAAGTAAAGATATCAAGTTACATGTTTCAATAAAAACATTCCATATTCATATACACTGTCAACATTTTCATTCAGGTGTGTATTATGATTACAATTTTTAAGGTGTGCTTAAAAACTGTTTAAGAAAATCCTGTCTTGATTTTCCTTCCCTCTTTCCTTCCTTCCTTCCTTCCTTCCTTCCTTCCTTCATTTTTTAATGTATTTGGTTGTTGCAGAGTCTAACTGCACAGCTCAGACTCATAGTGACCCTCCTGATTTCAGCCTCCCTAGCACTGGGATTATAGGTGTGTGTAATCCCACTCAGACTCTGGCAGGCTCAACCCACTCTAGGGGTGGGACTGGCGTGGCATGTGATACCAGGGATGGAACTGCAGTCCCTGCTAAACAAGTGCTTTAGTCTGCTGAACAATCTCACTAATTCTTTCTTTCTTTCTTTCTTTCTTTCTTTCTTTCTCTTCTTTTACTGTACAGATTTCTAAATTGCTAAATTTTCCTATCTGGGCTTAACATTTTTACCTCCCTGACTCAGATTCACAGAGTTCTGGTATTACAGCTGTGCATGACTGTACCCAGCTTGATTTTTTTTTATTTTTTATTTTAAGAAGAATAAAAAATAATAAAAAATTAGAAACAATGCAGATTTTCAAAAATAAGATAATAGGAATTCAATTATTGTTACACTGTGTATTATCTTCCAGCTTGATTTCTTAATTTGCTTTGAAAATTTGTATTTGTTAAATATGTACTTTGTCCTGTAATTAATTCAAATTTTACACTCATACAAGAGACAATTCAAAGACAAGATTAATAGTCACCAATAGATATTAAAATAAGATATATATATTAAATATAATTCTGCTCATAAAATAATGTTTTTTATTTTGTGACATAAAATTAAATATTTTTTTCTAAAAGGTTAGCCAAAAATGTTTTGAGCATACAAGTTGCACAGTTTCTCATTTTAATAGGCAACTATGAGCTCACAGTATGACAATATCCACAGAAAATATTTTTTCTTTCTTTTTTTTTTTTTTTGGCAGAACCAGGGATTGAACTCAGACCCTTGTGCTGGCCAGGGAAGCGCTTATTCCACTGAGCCATCTCCCCGGCCCCTGCAGAAAATATTTAGGCAAGTATAGTTATGTTGTCAAAAGTTTCGTTTGTAGACAATAGATTTTATAATCTTCATCCTTTTCACATATAATGAAACAATATTGTGCTTTTCATTTTTATTCACTAATTATAAATGTGAAAAACATTCTAAGCTTGCAGGATGTTAGAAAATTGGTAGCCAGCGAGATCTGCTTGGTGGCCATTGGTGTGAATTGTATAGCTATGCCTCTGTTGGGGCAGACAATTTCACTAAGGTTTTTGTTATTACACTTTCACAACCAAAGATGATTATAACTCTCATTAGAGTAACCTTCAATTATGAATGACATATGTTTATTTCTATTACCACAAGAATGCTCAGATTAAATTAAACTGGATTAATCTTAGACATTGGATTATAGATATTTGATATCAGCTTGCAAGCATATGTATATAAACATCAGTTCAGTCATGTTGGACAAAAATTGAATGCAAATTCTCCTCCAGTGAATTGAATCTAAAATGGAGATTTATACTCCAACCCATAAAGAATTTAAAGACATTTTATTGTACCACAATTTAAAATGGATGAATTTAAAATGAAAACTGCAAAGGCTATATATCATAACATGATGCACTGATACTACTTTTCTCTTTGCAAAGATATTATTTGAACTTATTATAGGAAAATATTATAGCAATTATATTGTTATGCACAGAACTGAAAAATTTAATGCACTCACTTCTCTTAACAGTGCTTACCTTTCTTTCTTTCTTTCTTTCTTTCTTTCTTTCTTTCTTTCTCTCTTTTTTTTTTTCTAATGGCAAAGACAAATGCTACTTTCTCTTAGTTCACTGAGAATAAAAAGTTTGTACTAATATTGTCTAGATAAGATATGTCTGTAACCTGTCCTCTGAATAACTACTATGAAGATAACAATATGCAACATATTAATTACTGTAACTATCATACAAAACTGTTTTAAAACTGCTTCATTTTTAAAAATCTTTTTTCTCATTAAAATGAACAAAAATTTAAAAAAGAAAGATCAAATTTAAGATGAGGTAAGAATGATAAAAAACATAGGGCTGGTGATATCTTTCTCAGTGGACCAAAGCATCTGCTTAGGCAAGTTCAGGGACCATGGTTCAATCTTGGCACCACAGCCATGCCAGTTCCACCCCAAGGGAAGTCTGAGCTGGCCAGAGAGTCAGGGCTGGTGACACACACCTGTAATCCCAGTGCTGGGGAAGCTGAAAGAAAGAGGATCACTATGAATCTGAGCTGCATAGTGAGACCTTGTAAAAACCAAATATATTTTTAAAAATAATAATAAAAATAATGATAAAAAGGCAAAGAAACAATGTTATAATGCAAATACATGATAATGTAAAGTTTAACAATAAACTAATAAGCAAAATAACATCATACAGAAATATAAAATGTTATGAATAGTTCAAATACAAACAAAATGAAAAATCAAAATTTTAGATTATTAAAATGATCATGAGAATAATTCAGATTATTACTTAATTATTTCAAATTTGAAGCAATTGGGAGATGAATGATTAATAAATCCAAAGAAGAACTAATAAGTTTAAATAATATCTTACAAAGATTATGTATGTAGATAAAGGAAATCTTTGCCTCATGAATTTGTCTGTTATATAAATTTTTAAAAATTCATGCAATGTTTGACTGTGATGGTTAGTTCTATGTAAATTTGACTAAGCAATATACCTAACTTTTATCAAACACCAGTTCTGAGGTGGCTGTGAAGGTACTTGTCCAACAGGATTAATAGCTACATCTGTAGACTTTGAGGAAAGCAAATTCTCCTTTCCTTGTGATAGCTCAAGTCACAATTTTAGCTTCTTAATGCTATAAAGGCAGTGCACATTTAGTTCAAACTTTGGAATTTTGACTTTTGATCTTATTTTTCCTACCTAGTTAATCTGGGCAGTAGCATCAAGCTACATTTCCCAATCAACTACGTGGTTCCCAGGAGAAAAAGATGGGTACCGCAGTCTGTACAGTATCGTGTCCTTAAGCACAGATATTTGGTTAGGTTTATTAAATGCTTTTTTGATGGACGTTTCCAAAGTGATGCATGGTGAGGTTATGAGGATGTAACATTGTCATAAATTGAGGAGCTTTTTATAATGTGGATTAGCCTCAATGAATCAGTTCAATGTGTTGAGAAAAAGATGGATTTCCACTAAGGAAGGAGGCTTTCTTCCTCTGGAACCTCTTCCTTTGCAACTGTAATTGGTGCATTGTCTCTCCCTAGGGATCTACACTTTTGTAAAACAGTTCTGCAAATCAAAATGTCTATCGTTCTTCACACACACACACACGCACTCACCCACACACACACGCAAATACACACACACTTACTCCTTGACCAATAAACCCATTGTAAGCTAAAAGAAATCATAAGCCAAACATCACTTACTATAGCTCATTTACTGAAACTCATGGTTTGGATTCACATGCATTAAATGTTTGCAGAACATTTACTTTGCCTATTGTTTAGCAAAGCCCTCTGATACAAAGCCAATTCTGTAGGCAGGAACAAATGTCATGTACTTTTTAAAATACTCTTGGTAATAAAAAATCCAGTGGTTATATGAGTACGCTTTCACCTCACCATAAAGAAGAAAAATTGTGAGTTGAGCCATGATAACCATGGTAGTTCACTGATTGCATCAACTTGAAAAACAATGCCCATCCACATACACTCACTCTCATACACACACACACACACACACACACACACACACACACGTCTTTCATTTTGTTTTCCTTAAGAACCCCAAGTAATATTGTTATGGTTTGTGTCTAGTTGTGCCCTCAAAGCCTCATGCAGTCATGGGGATGCTTCTGGAGTTTGGGATTGCTCATTTTGGGTGTGGATGCTGTACCTTCCCTGGAGCAGGTAATTTTCTTTATAATACAAGGAGGGGGGAGAGGACAACTAGCTGCCTGAGCTGCTGCCACTCTTTTTGCTGTCTTGCTCTTTGCTGCATGAATGGCTGCTCCCTGCCATGTGCCACTCTGCCTTGGAGCCAGCTAGGTATGGACTGAAACCTCCAGTGACTGTGAGCTTAATAAACCTTTCTTTACTTAATTTTGAGTGTTGGATATTTGTCCAGCAATGAGAGAAGAATAACCAAGATGAATATATTAGTCATAGAAAACTCTTATAAAATATTTAAATTAGTGGAATAATAAGAAAAATATCAACAAATAGAGAGTTGAATGGTAGTACCCAAAAGCTGTATATATTAATGAGAGGTGTGTGGTTAATCAGCAAATTCTGAGCTACAGTTTGATTAGATAAAGGAGATCAGGTACTACTACCAAGTAGGGTGACTATCACCCTGTTGTATACTTTAAAAATCAGAATAAATAATTTTTGAAAATTTAAACATAAGGAAATATTTGAAGATATGAATATCTCAACTGCTTAAAGCATTAGGCAATATGCATATACATGTAACAACACTGAAGTATATGCCAAAGTCATAGTTTGAGGTTTTGTAAGGTGAAACACTATAATACAGGATGCTTAGTTATAAGGTTATTTTATGCTAAATCACACAAGGAATCATACACAAAGATTACAGGAAATCTGTCCACACACTAAAGACCAAAGACTTCAGCTGAGAGCCTGGATCTTAATATTCAGCATGAGTCCAGCTGAAGACCTAGAGCTTGTAACAATGCCTCCCACAAGTCCAAATGGAGACCTAGAGTCCACAACAATGTCTCATGTAAGCCTGTTTCACGAGTGCTGGAAAGGCTCAACAGTCAGTTAGGGGGTGGGGCAGAGAATTGCCCAGAAGACTAAGTGCTTGTCTGGCAAGTGAAAGGACCTGAGTTCAATCCCTGGTTCTGAAAAAAAAAAAAAAAAAAAAAAAAAAAAAAAAAAA
>NDGM011159640.1:0-13072 GCA_002564305.1 Octomys mimax | reverse complement strand
CAGGGTCTCACTACTAGATCAGACTCATAGTGCTCTGCCTGTTCACAGCCTCCCAAGAGCTGAGATTGTAGGCATGCACCACCATACCCAGTCTCAATTGCTGTCTCAGTGTGCCCCAGGGGTGGGGCTGACACTGCAAGCCCAGGGATCGAACCCCCAGCCCCTGCATTTTTTTTTTTTTGATACAGGGTCTTATTGTGTAGTTCAGACTGGCCTTGAACTCACTATATAGTTGAGTCTGGCCTCAAACTTTAGGTGATCCTCCTGCCTCAGCCTCAGTGCTGGGATGGCAGGTGTGTACCCTGCCATATTTACCACACTGTATACAGCCCTTCCCTTGTAGAGCATTTCTGTGGTCTCATATCATTTCTGTGCTTTACTTTGACTAAGAATGGATTTTCTTCTGATGCTGTTTGGACAATGTGCTTCAAATGTATGCCTGGGGTGGCAGTGCATGCCTCATGGCACATGCGCATAAGCTCTCCCAGTGGCATGCTTCTTGACTTGGTGAAATTTATCAAACCAAACTGTAGCTCTGTGGGACTGAATAGATAATGAATGTCTAATGAAAGAAAGTGATGAAAGAAACAGGCTATAAGAGAAACAGGAAATGGAGCATAGGGCTGAGAACCTGAAGAGGGTACCTTAGACACAGCACTCTGGCCATCAGAGTTTCTGTTCCATGACAGCAGTGGTGCTGGGGTTCACTTTCCTGGTGCAGCCAACCAGGAAATTATCACTGAATTATCTTAAATTGTTGCAGGAAGAGTGGTGAGCACAAGGCAATAAGACAACTAAGAGTCATGGGCCACCTTCCTGTAACTGTTACTGTGTTCTACGCCTGTAATTGTTTTGTTCTCTTGTTAGAGAACATATTACTGTATTGGCCTCTCACTGTGCTTAGTTTATACATTAAACTTGGTCTTGAATATGTATGTACAAGAAAGAGCATAACATACATAGGACCAGGACTGGCCTTCAGTTTCAGGTGTCCACTAGGATCTCAGAGCACACCTCATAGATGAGAGGACCATGATAGGAGGGCTCCTTTCAGCTTTAATTTTTGGTGAATCCTAGAAATTCAGTAGAATGCTCTCAGCTGATCTCATAAAAGCATAGAAACCCTCTAGAAGGAGGATCAGAGCTTTATGCTTTCATCATGAGATACACCTCCATGACTATTGGTATTTCTCCTGCTACCCTTGGCTGGGTAGAAGAGTCCTGATGGGTGAGGCCAGGACTTCACGTAGGGTGAGGCTCAGTGGTCCACCAGAGAGGGAAGCACCTCAGCCTGGGCTCCACCCCAAACTCACAGGGAGACAAGGGTCAAGTGTGCTGCTCTATGAGTATTGGTGCAAGTTTTTCTGTAACTGCTGCCAAGAAAGAAGTGGTGGTGGCCAAGTCACTGGCTTCTTATCAGTGGAAAATGGGCAGCCCTGGTACAGGAGAGCCCGCTGATTGGGAAGATCCTTCAACCTAGAGGTCCTCGTGGGTGTGCTGAGGGCAGTAATGTCCCAGAGGAAGTGGCGCTGGTGTGGAACTTCCCACTTAGGGGCCTCAAAGAGATGATCATGACAGGACATGTTGCAGAGGTCAGTGCATCAGGGCCAGTCAGGGCCAGAGAAATTGGCGAAGGAACACACGGGGTGGAGAGATGTCTCCTGAGAAGAAGGCAAGCACTATACCAACTGTTCACAGTTAAATAACTCAATCCCAATACTTCTGCACTTTATGATGCACTAAGGAAATGTTAGTGCTATTGGTACAGGGAAACCTCTAAATGACACAGGGAGAAAAACTGATCTCCCAACCTAAAAGATACCTGGGATGAGTTCGTGTTCTCTAAAACTGAAGAATGAATTTTAGGAACAAATGGAGATTATGAGCAGAATATATTTATTGAGAGAAACAAAGCTCCTGTCCGAGAGAGGGACAGGAGAGGAGCCCAAGCAAGTTGTCCCCAGGAAGCTGTCCCTTCCAGGGACTTTTATAGAGAAAACCATGTGGCGAGGCAGGTCTAAGGTGGTGGAGAAGACATAGAAACTCACTTAGGTGAGCATGAGGTGGGACAAAGCTATGGCCAACCAATGAGTTTACAAGCACCACTGCTCAGGTAAAATTGATTAAATCCAGTACTGAATGGGGAAGCGAGTCACATAGTAAGTGGGCAAGAATATGGACAGGGTCTCCTTCTGTTGGGGGTTGGACTAGTGACTCATTTGGGCTCTTTCAAGGTGACTGATACCTATTTAGAATATCAATCCCTGTTGCCCCTCCCGAGGGAAGTATGTAGCTGTGTTTTGTCTTGGTCTTGAGATCTGGCCCATATGGGAATGTCTGTCTCTTCCAAGTTGTAATATTGCCTTGTCTTCCATCGTGTCTCCTTGAGGGCCTGGTTCTATCTGACTGCCTATAATATTGCTATCTAATTCAGCTCCCTACAATACTATTACTGCTTTCAGCTCTCTAATAATTTATAAGCCATACTAGGAGGGTTTTGAATGTTTTCACAAATGTGTTATATGTCATTGCACAAGTGAGATTTCTCCCATTGATTATTAGGGTTGCTTTGGCCTCTTGGCACAACCACTTTTATGGTCTTGCATTCCTGTGAAACTATGTACTGCTGTCTTTATGCCCAGTAAAATACCATGAGATTAGTGTTGCATGGCTCAGACTCACATCCAGTACCATAATCACTCTACATTTTATTACAAGAGTCTCTTCTGGGGGGGGGGGCGGAATTTTGTTTTGGTTTAGTTTGTGAAAGGATCTCGCTGCATAGTCCAGGCTGGTCTTGAGCTCACAGTGATCCTCCTGCCTTAGTCTCCCAGATGCTGGGATTAAAGGTGTGTGGCACCATGCCCAGCTCTTCACTATTATCATTGCAGTTCTATCCATGGAGGCATCTCAGTGTTGGGGGTACTGTGTGCTTAGCACTTTTCCGCAGAATCACATACGGGTCCTTCTCTTCATGTGGCTCTAAGTGAGACAATTCCATGCCTCTCTGAGCCCTTTGCGGAACACATAGGACCTTGAAGTGTGTTCTCCACAGAAGTGCTAGTTTGTTTTCACATGGATCCTCAATGAAAGAACTCAAGATGGTTTGGGCCTTTGACAGATTCTTAGCATTCTCTCCAGTCACCTGAGCAAATCCCCACACCTACAATTTAAGACATTAGTAAGATGCACAATTTAAAAACATCTTTCACAAAATTATTTTTATGTCTAGGAATTGTTTTTATTACCAGCTAATCATGCCTTGGATGATATCTTTGAACATCTTGGATTTGCTCTACAGATTAAGGAGTTTTAACAGTGGGACACACCTGCTTTCAGCTGCAGTTTCTCTTCACCATTTTGTAGTGTTGCTCTGGAAGGGGCCTTGTACCTCCTGACAAGAAGCCTGTATTCTTGAGTAATGAGCTGGGAAGCAGCCTGCACTGCTGTGCTCAGAAGCCAGTAATTATGCCGCTTTACAGCAGTTTGCCAAATGGATGTGGTCAGCTGCACGGTCTGTAAATGATTTCCTCTGCTGCTGCTACACAGTCAGCACTGCCCACATGGTGAATCCAGGCCTCGCTCACACCTCCCACCTGACACCCAGATGTGTCTATAATCCTTTGAAGCTTTAATAGCTTTGCCTCAGTTTTATGATGCATTCCACAGGGAGAGAGGTGGAGTGCAAAACCGGAATGTCTGCTTCCTGCTGCCCCTCCCTCCGCCTGTCTTCTGTCCCCACCACACCTCTCCCTGCTGGCACCAAAAGGAGGGGAGGGTAGAGCTGCAGCAAAGCCTGGGAGGGAGCTGGGCGATGGGAAGTGGAAGGGTGGGGCGAGTGGGGGCCCATTTCCAATAGCAGATGTCCTCCCAGTGCTTCGGCAGAGGATCAGACCACAGAGAAATAGGCCTAAGCACATTCCGCTGCTGAGGAAACAGGTCTACTGTGTATAAGTGAGGAAACCACATTTTGTGGAAAAACTCTACTAATATTATGATGAAGTTTTGGGGGGTTGTCTCTTTGTTTTTGCTATAGCTGCTTCCAGGGGTGGCATGGATACATGTTTTACACCATCAGAGGGACGTGTGATTTGGCTGTGTATGCCTTCATTAGCAGTTTTCATGCTAAGGCTGTAGCACACAGTTACATCAGCAAATGATATGGGTTTGTGTCACTTTTCTGTCTTGTATGATGCATGGGTGGTTTCTGTTTTCCCCAGAAGTCTCATGTTTGAATGTGGCTTAAGCTGCATGACAAAGGGACACTTAAATTCCCCATGTTACCATGCAGCTAAGCACTCCAGGGAAGCAGGCAGATCTGTCCACTCTAGGTACTTTCTCATCCATCTTAATGTCTATAATCTTTTGCTAGAGCTTTCATAACAAAACACCATGGAGTGGCCTCAGCCACAGAAATTTAAGTTAATCTCTTACTTTTCATCCAGGATCTATACACCACCTGTTCTGCATTCATACAGTTGTGATGACTTCAGGGGACAATCTTATAACTGTCTGCTTGCTTTCTGGTTGGCTTGAAGCAGGCTGAACTTACAAATTTCCAGTAGAGTTCATAGATGCCCACTATAGGGAAGCCATACATTAGCTTTGAACTTTCTGGAAGTCAAAGTACAGAGAGTTGCCATAAACTTTGTATGAAGAGTACAGCCTCACCTGAATGTCTTTAGTTCTAACCAAATTCTGTTTACTGTTACATCATGAATAAATATTTGATCTTTTAGTCACTTGATTCAGTTTTTCAAATTACAGCGTGACTTTCATTTTTCATATTTCTATCTTCTCTGGATTTATTTTCAATATCTTGATCATTAATGATGCTTCTGTTGTAGCCCTGCCAGTTCCTCTATTTAGATTCATTCATGCTGCTTTCAGTTATTTCTTGAGCACCTGCTGTGTGTTAGGAACTGCTACAGGCCCTTGTAATACAGCCATTACCTAAACACAATGCTCACTCACAGACAGCTTATGTGCTGTGAAGAGGAGACAGCAATGAACACATACATGCCTATGTGATACATGAGATCTTGTTCTGTGTTGTGGACATAAAACAAGCCCAGGGAGCTGAAAACGATAGGGTGGGGTTGCTAGAAAGGGTGGTGAGGAAGAATCAGCGGTAACATGAACACCAGAGAGAGAGAGCTGTGTGGACACAGGAGGGAGGAGCCGACTGTACAGCAAATAACAGTCGGTGCAGAGACCTTGCTGGGGAACATGTTCATTGGCTTCCAGGAGCTGCAAGGGGCATTGTAACTGGATGCGGTAAATTCAGGGGAGAATTGTAGGGGAACCGTTAAACAGGGAGCATCTGGGGTGCCACATCATGAAGGGCTGCAGAGACCATGGAAAACAATTTTGATTTTACTCTTTAGGTTCAGTGGATAGCCATTGGAGGATTTGGGCAAAGAAGAAACATTTTGCTTGTTTTAATAGAACCCCTCTGGCTATGGAGTGGCACACAAGCTTTGTAGAGCTGAGAGTATAAATAGGGGTACCAGCTAAGAGGTGTTGTAATTATCCAGGTAAAAAGTGATGGGGTGTGGACCAGGGTGGTAATGGGTGAAGGTTTTAGGAGGTGGTTAGATAGTAGAGATAATTTAAAAGAAGAATTGGGGTGACTGGTTCCATGATTACATATGAGAGAAGAAGAATCAAGTCTGACTGTAATGGTTTCAGAACAAGCAATCGTAGAGGTGCCAGTTTTCCAATCTTAAAGGAGCCATGAATTTCACTCAGCTACACATATTTAGGGTAGAGAGTGGGCAGAGGAGTGAAGACACTCTGCTTGGAGGAGCAAACAGCAGGTAAAGGTAAAGAGGAAAAAACATAAAAGACACATGGAGCATAGTTTACCCGAGGAGGGAGGTGTGATGCCAGTAGTTGTGGGTGTGTTCCAAATACCTAGAGCTCTAGCTGGCGTTTTTCAGAACCTCCACTGGGCAGGCAATTTCTCTTACAGAGGACCATATAATCTGAGATTCTATCTGGTCAAAAAAATCTTTCAAATTTTTAACCCCATAGTAAACATGAAGACAGGAGAGGGTAGAATTATATGCAAACACAGCATCATTCACCTAAGAAAATCCTACATATGAAACAAAACCTCCAGAGTAATTTTTAAGAAGCTTGCATTTATGTGTAGTGATGGATTCGCTTTCACTCCTTTCTCTCTTTATCTTAAGTCTAAACTTTCATGAAAGACTGTTCTGGAGTCAGGCTGGCTTAGGCTTGGGTCCTAGCCCTGCTGCTTCAAACAATTATGATCTAAAGTAAATCATTTCACCTGTCTAAAACTTGATTTTATCATCTGAAAAACTGAGATAATAGTACCTGTCTTAGAAAGTTGTTGTGAAGAGTAAATGGAATAATCACCTCCCCTGTGCTAATTAATGTGTGTAAAATGCTGAGCCTAATGGCTGGCAGAGGACAGTGTGTGCTTGGGTCTAACTGGAAGCCTCCAGAGTCACACTTCAGTTGTCACCATGCTCCTCATTAGCTTCCTGTCCCCAACTTGCTTTTGGTTCTGTTTGTCCTCCACCCGCTGTCCTATGAATCAACTTTCAGCCACACTTACTCCTGTCTTCCCCAGCCTCCTTCAGCGAGTTTCATCTGCCAAGATTTTGTTCCCAACACTGTGCCACCATGTACTTTCACTGAGTTGTTCCCCACCACACTGCTTTCCTCTGGAATGTAAGAGTCCTATCCAGTTTTATTTGCCTTACCATGCCACAGCAGGTCTCAGCCTTCTTACACTGCGTGCCATTTGCTCAAGTGCCTTCTACACATCTGTCATGTCACAAAATCTTTGATGTCACTCGAATGCTAGAGAAGTAAGTTCCTTGGAGGTACCCTCATGAGCACCAAAGCTCCCACTGGATAGAGCAGCAAATACAGTATTAATCTACAATATTCTATGCAAGGCTCCAGATTCACTCCCCAGCATAAATGAGTCAACTGCAGCACCACATCCATTACTGATCCCTTGCTGATTGTCTCATTGACTTTCCTAGCAGATAGTGTGTGAATGGGCTTGATGGTGGGCACTGTGCCAGCTGCAGGTACCTAGCTGTGCACACACCAGACACAGTTCCTGGAATTCACACTGTCCAGATTATGTCAAAGTCAACTTCTTTGGAAAGTGTTTTTTGTACTTTGTAACTAGTGTGTCTTCTACCATATGGATAAGCAACAACAAGTAACCAGTTTCTCAGGAAACAGCGTTGCATTGAACTGTGTCACTTTTATAGAACTATTGATCATGATGTTGTAAAGAACTAAATTACCAACTCATCTTTCAGTGGTAATCGTTCAGTTTGATGATATGATCATGACTGGTCTGATGCATGCTGTCTGTTTTTCACAGTAGATGGGTGTACGTAGCCCTGAAGTCCAGCTTTAATACATAGGAAGACTGATGCTTCAGCCTAGAAGTAATCTGTCTCAATCACTGAAAAAAATCAATGGAAGTTGCAAAGGAAGTTTGCTGGGAGAGACTGTCACTGGTCACAGTGTCCACACAGGCCACTTTGTCAAAGAGGTTCAATCCCTGCTGGTTACTGTGAGATCCCTGTCATAAAGGAGCTAACTGATCCCTTGTTGTTTATGAAATTGACCAAGTGGTTATTTCAAAAAGTCAGGAACGATACCCTATTTAGGAGAGTGTCTTTGACATGCAGTGGTCTACTTTGTATTAGAAAAGAATTCAGGTTGAAGCTCCAATAGTGTGCCCAGAGAAACAAGAGCAGTGTCCGGTACCTATGAATTCCTTTTGTTCTTATAGCACCATTGTCATTGTTCCTCAGGTTCCAGTGTAAACTACAAATATCTATGAGAGAAGAATTTCACTTTACATCTGGGGTTGATTGTGGCAAACTGCTGTAATGAAGGCCCTGCCAAGAGGTTTAAAGGTCATCTGAACAGCCTATCTGCTATAGATTTGCCACTCTGAGTCATGTCCAGTGGTTTAAGACACAGGTAGGGGAGACAGAAAGGATTGGAGAAGGTGACAAAAAATGATCATGTTAGTTTTTTAAAGACCATATAAAATGGATGTATGCTTCATCATTTCCTCAGATGCCCATAGAGGGACTAGAAATGCTGTACCATTGCTCTTACCCCCAGCAGCCAGAATGGACCCAGGCAATATAGCTGTTACTGCTCCTGGTCACCACTAACAAGGGATAGAGTTTGCAGGAAGCAATGCCCACTTTCACTAGGTGACTAATTTCCTGTTTGGCTCCCCGGAAGGTTTTCTATGTGATAAGTTTTTAGATACTCCCATCACAGAGGTGGGAGCCATGTATGTGGAGATTTGACGCAAAAGAAAAACAACGAACCTTTGATAAAAGACTATGCTCTGGAGTCAGGCTTATTTGTGTTTGGGTTCTGTTTAGCTCTGTTACTAAACCACAGAGCACTTGAAAAGTAGCACATTCCACTGTGAAAAGGGTGGAAGGGAAGAAGAGAGGGAGGGAGGCGGGCAGATTAATAGAGCTCACTGGCCTAATGAAGCCAATACAATGCATATAGAAAGGTAGACCAGAGCCTTGTGCTCTTTTATCCAATCAGGCAATAATCTTCTCTGTCTCATTATTGCCCACCAGATGTCATGGCAGTGAGCACCTTATCAGAGCACTTGTAGAAAACTGCGGCAGATTGGAAGCCAGACATGATGATGAAAGCAGGAGGAAGCATAGTCAGCTGCCTGAGGTCTCCTGCTAAGGGACCCTCTGCTCTCTGGTCCTTTTCCTCCCAAGCTCCCTTTTAAGCAGGCACCTGAGAAAGTGGAGTGTCTTCCTTCTTAGCTCCTGAGTCATCCTATTTCCCAGACCTGCACCATTCAGGTTTTTCTGGTTGTTATTCCTGTACTCGTTTTCCTGAAGCCTGTCTCCCCTTCATTACTGTGGATATATTTGCAAGGCCGTGTCTAAGTGGTTTGTATTTAGCAGCATGGGAAAATTCTCCAAGCATTTAATTTAGACAATTACACATCTACACTGAGAGAACAGAATCCATAGGTAAGGAGCAAGATAGTTTTGGGCTGCTGCCATGCACAGGTGTAGGGAATCACCCCCTCTCTACTCTGGAAAAGGAACTTGGCTTCAAAAATTAGTTGAAAAAATGAATTAAGATACGTTATGTGCATGTACCAACTCCCCACAAGAAATACTAACATTAGATACCACACATGTGCTTATAAACTACAAACAAATTAATGCATTTTTAAAAATTAGTTGTTACACTGTCCGAAATCTGACACAGAGTGCAGAGTGTCAGAGACTCAGACAAAATAGAAAGAGAACTAATGCTAACAACTTGAGACATTTTTATCCTCTTCCCATACCCCAAAACAGATTTATAGAGTAAAATATATTCTGTAATTTTTTTCTACCTGAATTCAGCTCACAAAACATATTAGCAAGATTAATTGTTGGATGCATTTGGAAATTTCATTTTGGGAATTTTGGAGTGGTTATATAATGTATAGAAGTAGAAATTCACTGCCAGAAGTTAGGGAATGTTCCCCAAAAAGTGTTTTAGGTGACAGTCCAAGTCACTGAGTGTCAGGCCGGGGAGGCAGGCACATAGGAGGAAGTGATGTCCGGAGACACAAGTTGTGGATGCCCTACCATGGAGGTCGGGGCCACAAGCTTTCTCTTTCTTATTCAGTGTAAAGGGCATTTAGCCTCTTTTTGCATGACTAGCAGCATCCTCTGTGAGCAGCTTTTTCACACTGTATCACCACAAGTGCTCCGTGAATTTTTTTCAAGCACATTCATGGGCAGGCACCTTTCTTTCATCACCTCTGTCATTGCTTCAGTTTATACATGAACTAACCTTTGTACCCTGCCTACTGCTCTTCTGATACAGGAAAATGTTCATTGCATTTTCCAAGAACTGTGGAAATGGTGTCCACCAAGGCACTCTTCCTTTAGAAATCTGAAGGCAATCAAGGAAAACAAAGTCGTGGTAGTGGAGGACAGGGGTTTTTCAGGCTAGACATCTTCTGGCTGGAGACATTTCTTGAACAATCATTTAATGATATTCAGCAGCCTGAAACTTCATGAAAATGTAGAATGACTTTCTCTTTTTATTTTTCTTCTAAAAACTTACTCATTAGTATCTACTTTTCTCTCAATCTTTTCTTTTACAAAACTGGTCTTTCCTGAATATATAAATAATTGAGAGCATTCACAAAAGACTTGGTTAGAAGCTTATTCACTGTGAACACAGGAATGACAGCCTAGCCCTGTTCAACTCAGTGCCTCGGTCCTCTGTAGGTCGCACTGCCTGCTTCCCAGCCCCACCTCTTCCTTCAAGCTGTTTTCCCCACACACTTTTTCTTCGTGGGTTTTTCAGATTGCTCTTGCATTGGAGTCATTGTTGAGTCCAAATGGCCTTGCTCTTCTTCTTTCCTTTCTGCGTTGCTATCTCATTCAGCTTCTTTGGCCCATGTGGATCCTTCAGGTTTGGAAGACTTTTTGTAATTTGGGAATCTTTCCCTGACCCTATATCTGAGGTCTGCTCCTTTGATGCATGCTCATGAGATCCTGGATTTATCCTCACAACTGTGTCTCTCCTTCCCTGCTTTCCACAGGACAAAGTCCCTTCATTTAAGAAGTGTACAAGCACAAAACGTACAGCTTTCTAGTTTGCTTTCATCCTGTCTCAAAATGTGTTATCCAGGTGTGAACGCTTCACCTGTGGCTCTTAGTTTATAATTCCAACATGTGGCCCCATAACCCAGGCTCTGCCTCTCTTATCTCCTGCAGCCCTTCGCTCCCACGTGTTGGCCACTGGCCTTCTTATTACATTTCCAAATTCAAGTTACCTTCCACCAGTCCCCATTGCTGGACCACCTTTCTTCTTGCCACCTTCACCCCAGTGTCTTCCCCACTGAGAACACCACCCCTTTGTCACCCACAGAAAAGTGGCAGAGCTGCGTCACACATGTGCATAGTGCTCAGGCACCAGTAGATTCTCCAAATGATTTACTATATAATAAGCATTTCACTTTTGGCACATATCATACAACAGTTCATTATTTTTTAGGGCATTGTATTTTCACTGTGTATCCCCAACTGAACTGTAAGATACTAGATATAGTAACTGTATCTCTCTTGCATAAGAAATACCTTCTGAATGTATCTGGGCTAGTTTGTAGCCTATATAGAAACAGTGATCATCAGATTCAGGGCCAGGACATAATGTGAGACCAAGATATTGGCCAGGTGGTAGGTTATAAAAGATCTGGAGGACTGTGGTGAATAATTTGTATTTTCCCTAAAGACTGTGAGGATCCACCAAATTTCTATAAGCTGATATGATCAAAGCTGTGCTTTGAAGAATCTTTGTGGCTGATATGGTGTCCTGGGAGCCTAAGACATAACAGATTATAAAAATAATCAGCATACATTTCTCCTGCCCCAGTATGTACACACTTCTGCAGTAAGACTTAGCTCTTTTCTGATCCTGAGCATTTGAATTTCAGCATAACTTGAGACTCACTTGGAACAGTGAGACATTTGCACCTGCCATATAAGCAAAGTTGGGAAAACCATTTGCATGGTGAGGACTGCTTGGGACTTTGCTGGAACCTAAAGCCACCTAGCAAGGCTGCCGTACTGCAGCAATGAATCTCAACCATCTGTAAACTTCCTTCATGTGGGTCATATGTGCACACTCCTCTCCTAGCCTCAGTTGGAAACACTTCTGACTTTAGTAAGTGATGTCAGCGGCACACACCAAAGTCCTGAGGAGGGGGAGGAAAAGGTCTTTAGCCATATTTCACAGGGGAGACCAACATGCTCTGTACCCATGTATGGAAACACTCTCTAAGTTTCACAGACTCATGGACAAGAAGTCACCTCAGCCTGGGGACTAGCGAAGAATGTGACATCTATGCTAGATGTGGGCAGAGAGAATGCATGTTTGCTGGGATAGCATGTTAGAGTGAACAGTGTGTGTAAAGCAGACTGTGGCATTCTGAGTCCCACATGGCCACACAGTACCACCCTCAGAACCCATGTGAGGGACCCGCAGTCTGGTTTGCAAAGGGGTCACCTAAATAAATTCTCCCAGGAATTGGCTGCCTTTATTCAAACTCACTTTAAACACCATCAGGTTATTTCCCTGTAAGCCTCACACACCCAGCACAAGCTCCACACTGACAATAGGATTGGATGGGTGTATTCTTTGAGTGATTGTCAATTTCACTAACTCTGAAATGATGAAGACCTGATGGAATGAAACCAACTCTGATTCCCCTCTGTGTTCATTGTGTCTTAGGTGAGAACCAGGAACGATGCCTGGTTCCCAGATGCGCATAACTGGTGCTACTTCCCTTAAAAAGTTGCATATACTCCTGACCCCAGAGCTCTTAGCAAGTAAATCTCTAAAGGAAACTACTGCGCTATCATGCTTCTGTGTTTCTCTCCAGTGAAGCATAGAGAATACTTTCCCCCCCCCCCNTAATAGGATTAATCTTTAGAAGCATCATCTTCATAAGCAGGGCAAGCCCTCTCTGCCTTGAGGAAAAGATCAGCCATTGGGGTTATTCTGTTGATTTAATGTTTTTTTTCCTTTTCCACCTGACTGAGGAAGCCATTTCTTAGAGCATCACGCGGGAAGTGAATTAAAGTCTTTCTCCCACAACTAATTTTATCTCTTCAGCCACCTCTAGTGCTTCATAAGTACATTGCTTAGGATAACCTTGAACTGATTATGTCAAATCATTAGAGTAGAGAATTTTTTACTTCTTTGCCTTAATACAGGGTCTGCTATATTGTCCAGTTTGTATTGGGCTCAATTGATAGTCCTGCCTCAGCCTCCTATCTAACAGGGACTACCAGTGTATACCATAAATTCTTTTAAGCATTGGGCCCTTCACCAATCAGCATTTGCTAACAATTATCTTTTTTGAAAAATCACTTACCAGTACCTCCATATCCTCATTTTATTTTATTTTATTTTATTTTATTTTTTTTTATGGATTTACTTTATTTTTTTTTAAACATTTATTTATTTATTTATTTAGAGAGACAGAGAGAGAGAGAGA
>NDGM011159633.1:0-35021 GCA_002564305.1 Octomys mimax | reverse complement strand
CCTACCAATTTGAAAAAAAAAATCTTTTCATCATTAAAAAAATAAAATAAATAAAACTAAAATTTGAAAAAAAAAAAAAAAAGAAATTAGCAATGAGCCAGAATTACAGCATCTAAGGATTACAGACAGGAGTGAGCAGGCACTGCTCGTGGCACCCCTTAGAGTCCTGCTTTAACAACTCCCAAGAATGACTGATAACCAAGGCCCCACTCACCTTTCTGGAACCATAAGTGACACCCTGAAAACAGTATCTTCCCTTGTGGCCTAAAATAACTTCCTCCAAGTGGGCAGACTCTCAAATGGGCACAGGACTGAGGCTGAAGCATCCCTTTCACTCCAGGCACAGAACACCCTAAAGTGTTGCCCTCCTAAGCAGTGTGGTCTCATCCCAGAATGGAGGACATGCCTGGCCCTGGAGCTGTGTATGTGGTGGCTATGATGACTCCGATCTTAAACATCTGCAAAGCTCCCTGTGCTGAAGCCAGATCCCCAGTGAGGGAGTAACTGGAAGGGGTGAGACCTTTGGGAGGAGGGGCCCGGCTAGGGCAACAAGGTCACTGAGGATAAGCCCTGGCAGGAACCGTTGCCCATCCCTCACACACTCCCTGTCATGGCGTCTGCCTCACCATGGGCCCAAAAGCAGTGGAGCCAAGTGACCATGGACTGAATCCTCTGAAATTACGTTCCCCCTTGAATTGGTTTTTCCAGGTATTTCCTCACAGAGCTAGAAAGCTAACCTTAAAAATAGGCAGGCACTATGTTCCTGGAGGCTCAGACTCTGCAGGGCAGGAGCTGGGAAGGAGAGGGGGAGATAAAAGAGATGGATTCGCTCCCCAGCTCTGCCCTCCTCTGGCTATCAGATCTGTTGCCAAGCCCTCCACTTCTCCTTTGTCCTTTGAGATGTAAATCGCCATCACTATCAGCTTCAAAGGCACACTAGGACTTTGAGTGACACAGAACTCAGGATGAAGTTTTTATAGGAGAATAGCTATGGAGATACTGAGTCCTGGGATTCTCTGCCATTTTGAAGGAGCACAGAATTGCAACACACTGTCCTTGTGCATTCTTGCTTGCTGGCCTCTTGTGTGCAATCAGCCAGCAGGAGTATAGAGGTCAGTGCCAAGTGGGGGCGGGGGAGTAGCTAAACTGCTCATCTCTGTGACTCTGAGAGCTGCTCCCCACCCGTGACCACCTCCCACTGGGCCCATGGGGCACTCCCATGCTCCCACCTGCTCAGCTCCCTTCCTGCAGGTCGTCTATCCAATATGGCACACACCTCCCCTTCCTGGTGGCCACAGCAGAGCACACAGAGGCAACTGCCCTGTCTGATGTTCTGCCTTCTACAGACTGGCCTATGTCCGGGGACCACCAATTTCCTCCTTTCCCAGAACTCCTATCAAGGGCAGCCAGGCCAGTTTCCCTATCCCCAACTGGGCTGTACAAGGAGAAAGCAAGAGAGAAGAGGGCGTGGAGTCTGGAGGAAGAAGGCCCAAAGTCACTGTAAAGCCCACACCTGGTGAGGACTGCAGTGACGGCAGTGTGCCAAAGCAGAGACGTCACAGTTACATTTCTTTTCTTCTAAACAAGATTCTTTTTAATCTTTTAGTGATTTTTATTTTTCAATAATAAAAAATTATATAGATTTTGGAGTACAGCATGACATTGTGATGTGTACTCATGACAAATGAATACACATGTAATACTTATGTACATATAAAATTATTGGGGTAATAATGCTTAAAAGCTATCCTCTTGACAATTTTCAAATACAGTGTACCTCAGTTCACAAACTCTGCTTTATGATTTTGGAAAAGATGGCCAAACTCGCGATCGTGTGGGAGGGGTGGCCACAGTTGTGTTTGTCACCTGATGCAGAGCTTACAAACAAAAACAAAATTTTGCCAGACACTTCTGTTAGTGAATCAAACTATTTCCAAACGAAAGTGTCTGTGAACACTGCAGCCACCACAATGCGCGACAAGTCTCTTGACCCTGTTCTTCTTGTCTGGCTGTGATTTAGAATCCTCTGGTCCACATGCCCTCTGGGTCCTTCACAGCCCCCAAGCAATGCCATTCTTCCATCAGTGTTCAGGGGTCCAGCATTTTTAAATAGGGGACTGCGACTTCATCCTCCTGTGTTTCAGGGTGGCCTGGGACGAGCATCAGCAGGTGCCCCTGCAGGTTCTCTCTCAGCCTGGTCTCGCCTGGGACAACAGGAAACAGCTCGTGCTGCTGCAGAAGCACCTCATCTCCTTCTTTCCTCCTCCCCTTCCCCCCCTCCCTTGGTAAGTATTTATGTATCGCTATCACAGGACCTCTGGGGGTCAGAGGGAATGAGGCCCAGGTCCTGCCTTCCAGAACCTATGAGTTTAGATAGATGTAAAGACTGGCAGAAAAAAAATGTTAAATAAAAGAAAGAATATGCTATTGTTTGAATGTCTAAGCCCAAATGCTACATGCACGGCTCCAAAGGTGGCACTCTTGGGCATACAGGGCCATCTCCAGAGGTAGGAGCTGGGGGAAGTCCAGGTGGGGGCAGGAACACAGAGTGGACATGGGACTGTGGCTTCAAGGTCTGTCTGCGCCTACTGGAGGTGTGAGGGTGCCACTCGGGCACATACTCCACTGTGCTGCCCTCCATGCCCAAGATGATCCAGCCCCACTCACCCTCCCAGGCTGGCACACTGTGGTTAGACTCTGAGCCAACAAAACGACAAGCTAAGTGATCCTTTTATCTTTGTGAAGTCCATTGCCTCAGGCATTTCATTGTAGTAATATGAAGCCAACAAATCCAGGCTGGCTGTGAGCCTCAGAGGTCACACAGACAAGGGCCAGCAGCTGTGGAGGCACCCAGGAGCTCTGAAACCCAGGATGGAAGGATGAAAGCAAGGGAGCAGGTGAGGAGGACAGCTTGCAAATGCAGTGGGCCCAGGGTTCTTCGGGCTGCAGGGAGGGCCAAGCCAGGAGGCAGGGCACCGGCAGAACATGCAGAGGTCAGCAGGCATCCAGCCCACGGGGGTCTCCAGGTGCAGTAACAGAGTGAGAGGCCTTTAGAATATTTTCAGTGTGCTGAGAGACTAATGGCTGCATTTACTAAAACTGTCTTTCAGGGAGAAGGGCAGAATAAAGCCATCTTTGGGAAGGAATGGATGGAATTGATTATAAAGGAAGTTCTAGAGGCTGTACTTCAGGAAGAAGAAAAATTATTCTGGACAGAGAGTCTGAGATACCATCAGTAATGATGAAAGCAGATGCTGTAGGTCAATCTCAAATTTAAAAAAAAAAAACACAAAATAATAACAATGTGTCTTAGTTACTTTTCTCACTGCTGACACAAAATACCTGCTGAGGGGCCCGGGGAGATGGCTCAGTAGAATAAGTGCTCCCCTGGTAAGTTCAAAGACCTGAGTTCAATCCCTGGTTCAGCAAAANAAAAAAAAAAAAAAAAAAAAAAAAAAACCTGCTGAGACAGGGTTTCCCTATGCAGTTCAGGCTGGCTTTGAACTCACTGTGTAGCCCAGGCTGGCCTTGAACTAGTGGCATCCCTTCTGCTTTGGCCTCTAGAGTGCTGAGATTACAGGTGTGCACCACTACACCTGGCCTTCAGCTCACAGTGTGCAGAGGTTTTAGTTCATAGTCAGCTACCTCCAAGGCAAGACAGCATGGCAGAGGGGCATTGCAGAGGAAAAGCGGCTCATAGCAGGCCTAAGACAGCCATAGCAAGTAAGCACCAAGAGATGAGCCTTTTTCTGTCCCTTGTATCTTATCCAGGGTACCAGCCCTTAGCACTCATGGCTTAATCTTTGCACCCCTGATCTTAACACTGCACCATGAATCAACCCCATTGTCACACAATCTAGATCCAGTGACCTCTGAAAAGCCCACCTATGACCACATGAGGCTTTGAGGAGACATCTAGACACAATCCATAATAAAAGGACAATCTGAGGGTTTTAAGGCAGAACTACAACACTAGACAATACCTTAGCAGTAGGGAGTGGGGTGATTAAAATTTGCAAGTTGTTTAGGATAAGTATGTAACTCTAGGGCTTATAAGATGTACATGTAAGTAACTTGGATTAGCCACTAGAGGAGATAGGTCCTGAGGAATTTACAGTCTTCAAGTAACAGGAGTAGATAAATGGATGAGAAGAAATTTTGTTTTGTTTTGTTCTGGTTGTTGTGGGGTTTTTCATCTTACTTACTGGATACAGGGTCTTACTACACAGTTCAGACTCTCGGTGATCTTCCCGTCTCAGCCTACTCAGCACTAGGATTACAGATGTACATCACCACACCTGAGGTTCCAGGGCCAGCACAGCATGCAATACCAGAGATCGAATTCAGGTCTTTGCACTTGCCAGGCAGGTGCTTAGACTTCTGAACTATCTCCCCAGTCCAGAAATTTTGAAATGAAGTAGGACTAAAGCAACAGACTATGAAAAATAGACTGTGAATCCACTCAATTCAGTTTGGTTGAAAAAAATCACAAAGGTCCATGCTGTAGGCTTGGAGAGTAATAGGTAAGCAATAAAGGAAGCAAAGAAAAGATGAACAAAGCTCTGGAGACATACCCTGCCTGGTGGAGGGAAAGGGCTGGGACAGTGTGAAGTACACAGAGGCTGCCAGCACTGCTGAGTGTCACCTCCTAAGCTTTCTTCACACCCTTCACACTGGTAAGTGCATACATGCGATATTACATGCTTTAAATATCTTAAAGTTGTTGCATTGCAGCATCCCAAACACTGCAAATTCCCACACATTGCAGCTATGGCACTTGTTGAAGATTGATCAGTGGCCCTCAGGGACTAGGCAGGTTGTCACCTAGAACAGAAAGGTTACTCAAGTGTTTTAAATTGTGGTGCTGGCCACTGTAAGTCCCTGCGCGTGGCTCTTGGTTGGGGCTAATATCCAAGTCCCATTTCAAGGGAGTCTGATTTCACTTATTTGTTATCCACCAAGCACCTGTGCTGCTTAAAATTTTCTAGAAGGCCCTAATGTAGAACCAGATTTGAGGCTCTTGGAGTTGGACTGTCAGTAATCTTGTAAGCCAGCTTGGTCTAAGTAGGAAGGTAGTTTTCCCAGGTTAGAAGCCCCTCTAGATTCACAGTAGTGAGGGAGGTCCAACAGTGGAGTTTTACAGACCTGCTCCAGAGAGGGAAAGGAAGGAAGAGATTTTCCTGGACATGGGCCAGGGCAGAGGAAGACTGCACGGAGTGCTTCTATCACTCTTCTGCAGCCCAGCCCCAGACGTAGGGCAAGGAGCGGACAGCAGGAAGCCATGCACGCTGGGTCCAGGAACACCTGGAGAAGATGACAGACCAGAGGCACACCCATGAGTCTCTGTCTGGGCGCTGTTACACCTCACATGGAGTGAAATGGCCATAGGTAAGTCCACCACAGGGGAGTGGCTTACAAACCAGTAGCTTCCATGGCAACAGTCCGGCTTTCCATCTTTCCAAATCCCCAAATAGAAACAGGCAGTGCAACTACAGAGCTGAACTAGAAGACCACAGACCAGGTTTACAACAAAACTTGGTCAAGAGGTATCTCCGAGAAGACTGTGGGTTCTGAATGGGTCGCCCAATGTTTATGTATTGAAGCTTAAGCTCAAAGGTGAAGCTATAAACAGGTAGGGTCTTTAGGAGGTAAGAATGCAATTAGAGCTGAGCTCTCATGGGTGGGATTAGGGGTCCATTAAAAGGACCTGAGGAGCAGGTTCATTCTATCCTGCTTTTCTGGTGTCTCATGGCACAATGTGGAAGCAGACAGGAGACCATTACCAGGCACCAAACCTGCTATCATCTTCATGTTGGGCTTCAGCATCTAGACTATAAAGAAATGAGTTTCTTTTCTTTACAAATGACCAAGTCTCAAGTATCTTGTTACAACAGTACAGACTAAGAAAATCCTCTAAATACAAATGGTTGTGGAAACAAACCATTAACACAAGACCTCCATGATATCATTGTCTACACAGGAGGCACAAACTTAGTGGTGGTGCATGGTTGGGTCCAAAGAAACTCACTGGAAAGCACAAAACCAGCCAGCTGTGATAAGGGGAAGTCCTGCAGTTCCCATCTCTGGGTGGACTTGGGGCCCGACAAAGAGGCCTTCCAGACCACACCCACTGATGGGAACAGAGCCAACCTGAGCTGACAGAAGATGGGAGCAGAAAGAAGAAAGCAAAGAGGAGTCCAGGCCCACAGGGCAGGAACAGCACCAGTGACCTTGGCACATAGCTGCCTTTGCAAACCCTACATGAAAATAACAGATGAAGACCTTAGAAGTATTTTCCTGGCCTTTCCCCCATTGCAAAATTTCCAGGAAACTAATTTCACAGGAAGGCATTGAGGTAAAGTTGCATTCAATATTATTGTGAGAAACCAAAATGCAAAGAAAAATAAGAACAACTTCCCTGCAGGTGATGCATATTCAGTACATAGGTGGCCTCTGCCAGTATTGTACCTATAGATTCAACCAATAACCAAAAGAAAAATTGAGTGGGCAAAACTGTTCCTGATCTGAACATATACAGGCCCTTTTTTTCTTGTCATTGTTTCCCAGCCAGTATAAGATAGCAATGATTCACATAGCCTCTCCATTGTATCGGGTATGATGAAAGTAATCTGGAGATGATTAAACCAGTAAGTTGTATGGGGGGTGAACAGGGGTTAAATGCACATACTACATATTTTTATACAAGGGGCTTTGGCATCTGAGAATTTGGTGTCCATGGTGGTCCTCGAACTAATGCTTCACAGATACCGAGGAACAGCAGCAAACACAGAAACCCTTCAAACAGTAGGAGTTAAACATAGAGTAGTGGGGGAGTGAGGAGGATGTGAGTGGAAAAAACAGACAATGAGAGCGAGTGAATGGGGGAAAGCCTTCTTCCTTACCACAAGCTAGGAGAGTTGCTAACCACATAAACTTAACCTTCAGCAAGAGGGATTTTTGAAAGGGAGACCACTATCCAGCTTCCTAGAAAAGAGGCAAGATGACCCTATAACTAGGCTCTACAATAAATGGCCTCAACCATTAGCCAGTTGGTGGGGTCTCCAGAAGTTAAAATCCACTGTGCTGGAGATGGACCATCTGTCACCAGTCCCAGCCCCAGCCTAGGCCCACAGATTACCCACAATCAGGGCCTTTCTTAGGCTCCCTCCCAGGGCCATATGAGCTTCCTTCACATATAAACACTATTTTGGGAAGGGGAGCAATGTTGGAGCAACCCAGTCAAAAAGATGGAAGGGAATCTAAGCTTAAAATGACTAAGTATCTGCTGGAAAATGAAAGAGTTAAATAGAAAAACTTAAAGCAGAGAAGACAGGATTCTATTTTTTTTAATTTTTGATGGAAGAGTCTGACACTTCGTTTCTTCTCTCTTGCTAATTATTATTTTTAACTGATACATGAAAAGTATACTTATACAGAGGGTGCCATGTGATGTCTGAAAAGAATATTTTGTTAATCTATGATTAGAAGATTGCATTTTGTATGAGTCATGAACAGGAAATAGAGGTTCAGGGTAAGATAAGATCGCTTCCCAAAACAAGCAAACAAGAAGTTCCATCTGTTGCAATCCCTCCAGCAACAACTTAAAAATTTAAAGAGGGAACAGCTACAAAGAAGCATAGAACAGAGTTTCTCAATCTTAAATTAATCTAAAAATGCACAATTAACATTTTTAGATCAGGAAATGTGCTGGTCTGTGGGGCTGCCCTGGATATTGCGGGTGTTTACCAACATCTTTGGCCACTGCCTACCAACAGCCAAGGGCCCGTCAAAGTCATGACCACCAAAATCATCCCGAGATATTACTGATCATCTCCTGGAGGCACAGTCACCCTGGTGAGAGTGACTGCCATGGGCTCAGACCAAGAGTCTCTAAAACATGCTGATATTTAAAACAGTATAGAACAATAATATCTCAGTGTATTGTTGATATCATGCATTCAAAAACACACAGCTTCCACAATCATTTATATCAAAATTATCATACTTTCACAAACATAAGAACTAAGACAATGAGACTTTTGTCTGTTTTCTCCCACTCTTCCTCATGGCTAAAAGAGATCTGAAACTTGGGCTCTCAATAAGTAGCACTGAATAAATCATTAACTAATTAAAATTATAGGCCCATAACTAGCTTCATGAACGAGGGCATTTCACCAAGCACTGTGCTTGGTTGATGAGCCCTGGATCCTTCAGTCCTCACAATGGCCTCTTGAGGTGAATTTTAGTCTCCCACATAGGGTCTCGAGTCAGACTCCCCTGTTCTCCCCCAGAGGAGCCCACATCCAGAGCCTCCATGGCAGGAGTTGGTGGGTGGCAGTGGCTGAGAATGGCTTAGGAAGGCTGCATCTGGCCCAGGTTCCCTGAGCTCACAGCAGCAGCAGCAACCTGCGGATTCAGCCCAAAGGCCTATGGCCCTGGGCCACCGCTATCACAGCCAAGCCCAGGTCAGGGCTGCAGGAGGGTGTAGGCCCATTGCAAGGCTGGCTGCTGCTGAAGATGCAATGTCTCCATCTACTGTATCACATGCAGCTGCCAAGGGGCCCGATATGGAGTGAAGACATCCACAAACATCTGCAAACAGCACTGGTGCCCAGAGTGGAGGGCTGAGGTCTTTTCCCTCAGATGACTCATCAGCAGGGCCTGGGAGAGTAAGACCATCATCCTGAGTGTCCAGGACCCTCCTAGGGATGCTAAACCCCAAAGACACTCCAGTTTCCTGTGGAAAATTCTGTAGCAGCTTGTGCATAACCTGCAAATATCCTCCCATCTACAGAACTCCACATCATCTCTAGATTGTTTCTAATGCAAAAGTAAATGCTAGGTAAGTAGTTAGTACAGTGTACTGGTTAGCAAATAAGGACAAGAAAAAAACCTATAGAAGTTCACCATAGATGCAAACATTCTAGTTCTTACCAGCTACATTTTCAATCCTCAGCTGAATCTGGGAATGTGAAATCCATAAACTTGGCTGGCTGGCATATGTATTGTGGCAGAAAGCTGGTGCTAAAGTCAAATAAATTTGAGTTTTTTTTGTGTCCCTGCTATTTATGGCCTGATTTTGCACTTGATCTTAGCCAAAAGGCTGAGAAGCAATTATGGCCTGATTTTGAACAAGTCTATCTCTCTGCACACAAAATCGACTCACCTTAGTATCACCCAGAATTCTCAGCCACAATAAATGAAACAATGTCAGCAAACTATAGAAGCTAAGGCCACTGAAGATAACAGATGGGGTATAAATCCAGCTGGCCTTTTCCTTGGCCTTGGTTACCCAGTTCAAAGATCAGAGGCACAACTGGACAGAGCTGTAATAAACAAACTGAGGCACAAGCATGCCACACACACTTGTGGGCCCTGGACCGGGACCAAGGAAAGGAGCACTGAACCTAGATCCCAGGGCTCCTGGGACAACACCCTACTTAAAGCCCCTCCACTGGGCCTCCTTTCCCATCAGGCCCACCTGTCCCTGCAGGTTGGAGTGGAGCAGCAGGAAATGCAGAAGGGATAACAAGTGCTGGCCTGGCCAACAAGCCAGAGTCTTCGGCCCTCCCACTCCCAGCACATCACCTCCAATGAGGTAGCCAGCAGGGCCTTGCTCCCCAATCCTGCATCCTGAGGGCAATTCCTAGGGTATGGTTCTTCACATACCACCCCCTGCCATCTCCCTGAGCCTCAGGAGATGTGCTCAGACACCACCCCAAATCTATGTTCGTTATCAGAATATTTTCTCCTTCAGCACTAACATATAGCAAATCCAGGCAAAGAAAGACATTTTATATTTTCAAAAGTCACAGTGCACACGGACCCATAAATCTGCCAGTGAGCTAACCCTCAGAGCAGATGTGGGATTCTCTCCCCTGCAGCCCCCCAGTCTATTCCATCTCCAGAAATTAGTAGCTCTCAGATGAATCTGAGTGACTAAATGGGTTCTTCTTGTTCCACTGTTAGCGCTTCACCCTGAGAACAAAGAGTCGCGGGGTGGGCAGCCTGGACGCTCTGCTTGCTTTTTATGGACCTCAATTTATCTGACACACTATTTCTTACAGCTTCCTCTGCTGCTCCACCTCACTGGCTGACAGCAATTGCACTGCTGCACGCCATTTCTCATTCATTTTTGCCACTTTCCTTTCTTATCGCCACACTTTCCAGGCTATATCATTAAGGAGGCTGGAATTGTTAAGCTTTTCCTTGTCAACGGTTTCTCCAAGCATCCCAAAGCCATGGAGATTGTGATGAATGAGTTCAAATGCATTCATCTTTTAAGACTCTAAATGAAATTTAACTGCGGCTGACTGCTGAGACAAGGGCTTCCCTGGATGAGCGTCAAGATGCTCCAGGTATATTTATGTACAAGAGCCAACATCATGCCCACAGCAGTGACATGCCAGCTTCTAAAAACTACCGCCACTGCTCCAGTCAGTTTTCTATCACCACAACATACAACTGAGAGAACGAACTTATACAGAGAGTGGGGGTACTGTGGTTCATGATTTTACAAGTTCCAGTCCCAGATCAGCCGAATCCATTACTCTTAGGCCACTGGTGCAGGTGGTAGGCGGCAAAGATGGGGAATTCATGACAGAGTAAACTGCACCTTATGACCGGAAGCCAAAGAAGGGAGAAAGTAGGGAGCCACTCTCCCCAAAGCTGAAGAATCCCTGCATCCCTGCCTCTTACACAGCCCGGGGACTGAGCTTTGTGCGACAAACGTGAGTTTGTGTGCAATATTCAGGTCCCAGCTGAGGCATCACCGGTCATGACAGGGGACATCACCTCCCAGCAAAATGAGCTGGGAACCTGGCTCTACAAAGATTCCGTGCTTCAATTGTATCAACAGGATCAATAAACTTACACAATGAGTATGTAGTGGTCTCACGACGAGACTGGCTGCTTCACTAGAGCCGAAGCCAGGCTATTTGCCTCTAGCGTGATCTGGCAGAAAACTGTCCTTTTTTTGCTCTCAGTCTACAGGGTTCTAACAGGGTGGCATCTCCTCCTCCAGGCATGGTCACGTGATTCAAGCCTACCCATTCATGCAGCTCATCCTCCTAGCCAATGTGATTTGTCCAGGAGTGATCATGTGACCAAAAAAAGAACCAACAAAGCAGGCAACTGGGACTTAGACTGGCATTGTTGAGAGAAATGCCTGCCTACCCTTCCCATGGATTTGAATCTCACCCTGATGGTCCCTTAAGAATGAAGAGAACACAGAAAGCAACTGGGATGAGAGACGGCAAGAGGCAGTCGATATACAGCGTGACTTTTCTGAACCCAGGAAAGCCTGAAGGTACGCCTACCTGTGGGCTTTTCTCAGTCACGCCAGGTGAACATTGCTCTTTTCAGTTATAATGATTTACTTCTTTTCTGTTATGCGCAAATGAATATAAGTTCCATGACATTAGGAAAGTGATCAGTTATATTTGTCACTTTACACCCTGTAACTTAGCCCAAATTTAATATTAATAGTTAACTAATTAATTATTTACACATCCTAAACAGAGAGCCTGCTGAGCTAATGCAGTGATCTCAAATGCTGACGGCCGCCTGTGTTACTCAACTCACTGCATGAAGACTGACTTTCTGAAGGGATGGCACCAAGCTCAGGGGCATCAGCCATCTGCCTCAGCTAGGGCCCATGTATCACTTCAAACAGCTCACTCCACAGCCCAGGGATAGCTGGGTGTCTCCTAAAGAAGCCACCATCTCTTCATCCTCATACACATCCCTGACTGGAGAACTCATCCCTCAAGTGTTGTATACCCTGAGTAGTTACTGCTTTTTCAGCACCTCTCATTGCTCCCCCGGGCAGTGACAAAAGGCTTCACTGTGTCACAGATACAAGTGTGGATTCTGAAGCTGGTGACCTGAGTTTGAATTCGACTTCACCACTGTGTCCATGGCCAAGCGACCTCACTTCATCCTCAGTTTCTTTGCTTGTGCAGTGGGGCTACAGCTAGTGGTGGGCATGGGAGTGCAACAAGGACACAGTAAGTGAATTGCTCCAAAGAGTGCTAAGCACATGGCCAGCTTTGTGTTCCTATTAGTAAGTATCCCAGAGAGTTTTATGTAGAGCATTGAATGTTCAGAGTTCACTGATACAATGCCAGCACAAATGTAAATGTTCAAAAATTATTAGTTACAACATAAAAACTCAGAACAACCCCTGGGAGTAGCCACCTACCACACCTCACAGACATAGCCAGTGCAACCTGAGGACAGTGGTGACCCCAGGTCCCCTGCTCAGGGGAGCCATACATCCAAGCAGTGTCACTGTGTACCTTCTCGTCGACAGTATAAGGGCACAGAGCACAGCAGGTTCTGGGACCATACAGGCTAAAAGGAGGACACCAGGGCCTTGGGAAAGGGGCGATAACCCACACTTTCCTAAAGCCCAAATCTGATCTTTATAAGGCCTTTTCAAGCCTTTTATTTTTCAAGTGAGACAGCTCAAGCAAGAAGAAGGGAGCAGGGGTGTTACTCACTGGTAGAGTACTTGCCCCACATGTGCAAGGCCCCAAGTTTCATCCCCAGCACCACAAACTGCCAAAGAAAGAAAGATAAGCAGAAAGTGAGTCACTTTTTCTTTTGATATCACAGTCAATGGATAGTTTCCATTCCAAATTCTGCCCAAAAGAGGAAAATTAGCAATCTAACTTGGCATATTAACCATCCTTCCAAATCGTTTCTGTGTTATACCTGGTAGCTTCTAAAACTTATTCCAAGATGTGCATCATACTCAAAATGAAAGAAAATTTAGACTTACTTATTATTGAAATGCTAAGTGTTATCCTCCTTTTGTGAAGTCAGTCGATGTCACCTTTTCCTCTTTTTCGGACACCACTGTCTTGGTAAGGATGTCCTAAAAGTACAAAGCCACCATTGTATACACTTCAAATCCCATTGTGTGCCTGCAAAGGCTGCCATGTTTATCCATCCCATCTGTCAAGCAGTAGTGAGGCAGAAGGCAACAAAAGAAAACACTGGAAAAAAGAAGGGAAGAATGGCCAGCACAGAGCCTGTTTTGTGCTAGGTCTGAGGCATAAGGTGATTAAGAAAGTGGCTAGGAAGAGAAAGAAACCACCTTGGCCCCACTTTCCAGAACTAGATCCTGTTCTGAGTTAAACATTTGCCCAGGACCAGGATGCCTGGGTCTAATACAATGGGAAGAGAGAACCACATAACTTAGTTTACATACAGCAAGTCCCCAAACATGTGCCCCATGACATCCAACCCTCATTACTACCTCATTGACTATAGAGTTCTGACCCTGACTTGTAGGCTATGGATTCCATGATAGCTCTTTCCAGGGGTCACTAGACCTCAAAACTCCAATGCTCAAGGGGAGGGCCGAGTGAAGCCACTCACTGCCAGGAGTCCAGCCTCAGTCAGAAATCCTCAATCCCACCCTACACCTTAAGATTTAGAACCCACACTAAGCCCTCTTGGGCCCCAGGCTCTTCTCACTGGCCCATTCCCATCCTGTAGACTGGACCTTTTCTCTTTCACAAATCCTTGATTCTGCTGTTACTCTTCGGTGGCCTGCTCAATTCTTTGTTTAGGATATCAAGAACCTGGGTGAGACCCACCCAACCCAGTAGCAGCAGCATCTGTGGCAAACTAAGCACATTTTAAATATTTTCTAAATATTAATATATTTAATCCTTAGAACATCATCAGTACTATTATTGTTCCCAGTTCCTGGTTTCTTCAGTAATTCCTTGCCTATCCTGGATTTTAATGTCTGCGTTCACAAATTTCCAGGGTCCCACACACCCTTGCTAGCTACTGCCTAGAAAGATGCCAGTGCCTTACTAAGAGAAGCCAGGAAGTGGCTGAGCTGACTCACTCCAGAGATTGTGTCTCAAATGTGAGACAGCATTCCCAGCTACCCCCAAGAACAGAGCAGGAGACCAGTCTGTCTTGCAAGGTCATGGGATGAAAAAGAATAAGGCTTTGTCTGTGCCCACAAAATTCACAGTAGAGATTCTAAGTCCAGAGAGGACCTTTTTAATATGTATTTTATTTGTACCAGGAATCAAACTCAGGTCGCTGAACTTGCCAGGCAGGTACTGTGCTGCTAACCTACATCCCCAGTCCAAGAAAGGACACATTTTTGTCCCTACTTCCACCCATAGATTGCCAGACATTCAAGGATGCAGCCAGAATGGAGTAAGTTAAACTGAGCAGAAACTCTCTGTCTTGTCCTGGTTCTCATACTTAGCTGCCGGACATGGGTTCAGTTTGTCAGTCTGGCTGGCCTCCTAAATGTGATCGCTTATTGTCTTAGTTGTTTTTCTCCCCTTACTGAGATAAAATACCAAATGCCCCAAATTAAGAAAGAAATGGTTTATTTAGTTCACAGTCTGTGGAGGCTTCAGTCCATAATCAGCTGGCTCCCAGGCAGAGCCGCGGGGCAGAGAGCCACAGTTCAAGGCGGCAGAAGACAGCAAGAGCAGCAGAAGCAAAGAGGTGGAAGAGCAAGCCTGCTTTTCTCCCTTGTATCATAAGCAGGCTGCCACTGGTCACACCATCTCCCTGCACCCCACAAAATGAGGACCCTGGCCCCCTACTGAGTCGCTTAAACTTCTAAGCTTCTTAAATTGACTCAATGAAACAACATCTTAGAATGGTAAAGGCATGTCCTCTGCTGCCCCAGGATGTAAAATTGCTGAGTTCCTGGGTTAAGCTTGGAAACTTCTGAGGTTGACACAGTATATCAGCCATCACAAGTGTGAAATGCTAACCACAGCCAGGTCAAGGGGCAGTGGTCGGCACCCTGAGCCGCTATGCGTCAGAACTCTGTGTATGGGCACTAGCAGAGATCTGGGCCGTGGCTCTGTCCTCCACCCATTCCACAGTATGGCTTCTTTTTCTCAAGAAAAGGTTTTCCAAGTAACCCTCAAAAGTAATGGTTGTAAGGTCACCCTTTCCCTTCCCTTTGAATGTGCTGTGATGTCATCCAGCCGGCAACAGGCTCAAGGGTCTGAGGACCTGGGTTCTTCCTAGCAGCGGGAGCCTGTGACCTGTGCTGTTCTTTCCCAGGTGGGGTCTGAAGTCTCAGGATGAGGAGCTCAGTCCACGTAGAGCTCTTGCTTTGTAGCAGAAGCTGCTCCTTCCCCCAATGGCCGGGCTGCTGCCGACTGCACCATCTACATGAATGGCGAGCACCCGGCTCTGGGGGGCTCCCCCACTTTGTGCTTATCACAGAGTATCAAGCAACTGCTCTCTTTTATTTTGGATATCGTATCTTTCAAAGAGAATTTAAAAATAGGAAAAGAAAAAATTTAGAAACTACAAAATTTCACTAAACAGAATGATAGGACTTCAACGATAGTTGTTATACTTCATATTGTTGTTTTCAAATTAGCTGTTCAGATTACCAGATATAAGTCTGCAAAATTGGTCAAAAAATTATAAAAAGATTAAAAAGGAGGGAGACATTTCAGCATTTACTGCTCCTTTCAGCAGGCCAGCAGAAACTAGCAGTACAATTATTCAAGCTACCCTGTGTGTATACATATATTTCATTTTCCCTTCCTTCTTTCTTTTCTCCTTTCCCTCATCCAGAATCTGAAAGAATTAATAAACTCTGAAAGGTACACTAGATAACGTGACAGCCAATATCTCTCTTGAGTGCAGCTTACCCCACTGGAGCCCAGGGAGACCATCCCCACAGAGACCATCCCCAAGAAGAATCCCACAGGTGTCATCCACCAATGCCAACTACATCATCTACCACACGGGCGCATTCTGTGCCAGTCCCTAGAGGCAGCCAGGAGGCTTTGCCAAGCCAATAAACCAAAGGCCATTCTGCAACTCCTTCTAGCCGTAAAGCCAGGGAAGAGAAAAGAGCCTTGAATGAGCCATTGTTCAGACAGGGGCCATATGTGTCAAAGCCCGAAGATAAGAATTTTTCCCCAACACCAAGGTTGTATGCACTGGCATTCCTCAGAATGCTTCTATAGAACTAAAAGTCTCTCTTACAACTCCTAGAAAGTAATCATGAGCAAGGGAGAAACAAGCTCTTTTAAAAAGGAAACTTTATCAGAGCCCTGAGATCCCCATGGGATGCTAATCTCCTCCCCTTCTGGGTCCTGACCTCACTTCTCCAAATCCTGTTTCCCAAATCTGGTCACTGGACCCAGACTCCAGAGACATCAGGCAATGAAGCATTTCTGTTGACTTAATTTTCTTAAGTATCTTGTGAGGTGGGAGTTATAACTCCACTTTCACAGGGAATTAAAGGACTCACCCAAGGTCAGATGGGCCCCATCTTTAGACCCTTTGTACATGTGGCAATTTGGGTTACACCATGGCAAGTTCAAATGCATGTGAGAAGCCAGGGAAACAGGAACCACAGTAGTCATTTTTAACTTGCTCCTAAAATGCAATTAAACTGACTACGCATGTCTTACCCTGGAAGAAAAGATCTATATTGAGATCAAGACAGAGTGCATTGCAGGCTCGAATTCTTCTCCCCTCCCTGTCTCCACACCTTTGACCCTTGGCTTTGCAGTTCCTCTCAAGTAAATAACAGAACATACACCATCTGTCCCTCAACTGTGGGGCACATGAGGTAGAATGACAATGTGCTGATGCTGAGGATAGACACTGGGAGTTACACGCACTGCCAACAGCCTCCTGGAGCCTGTACTGTCACCATGAGAAGTGCAGGCCTGAGCTTCTTGGTCGGCCCCAGGAGAGAGGAGCAGAGCAGATTTGCCCTGCTAACAAACCCAGCACACCCACTAGAGAGCGCACAGCCCCTGCCAACTGACATTGTAAACCCCTAGCAATCAGGCTGGCACAAGGTTCCTGAGGGACAGCGAGCTCATTGTCATTGAAAGGATTGGGACAGGGCTACTGCCACCTCCATCAGTGAGTCTCTACACAGGACAGCAAGTTAGAGCGCTTCTTGCTCCAAATCATTAAAAATAAAATTCTCAGGAGCCAATGTAAGGCCGCTAACATTTTCTTTTTCTAAGCAAAGACTATATATAAAAATAACTACTTTCACTATCAGCATCCTCTCATAAAAGATAAGACATTTTCACACTAAAACTAAGGCTATCAACCTAGAATGTAGTGCGGTCCTTTCCAAGCAAAGCCACTTGGCCGCTCTCCAGAAGTGAGCCTTCTCCTTTCATTCTGTCATGAAGCAATGAAAGCTTGCTCCGGTAGTAGCTCCGCTTGGTGTTTTAGCAACTTCCCCACACACTTTATGGTAGAACTGTCAGGAGAACATGCAATCAGTTACAGAAATTGTGAGACTTAAATCCTGGTTCTGTTTGTTCTGTGACAACATAAAAGTTACCTTTTCCCCCATCAAGGTGGGAAATAAGACTCAAGATCATTTGAACACCCTGCCGCACCTTCCCCGTGGGCTGCTGCAGCCCTGCTGAGCCCCAGGCGCAGCTGCTGGCGTGCCCACCCCAAGGGGTGCTGGAGCCACACCTGTGCCTTGATTGCCTCTGTGAGGAAAAGGATGATGTGTGCAGGGAAGAGCAGTGATTCCAGTGGGAGCTTCTCCACGGTTACAGGGGCGCACAGTGTGACAAAAGTAAGAAGCCAGGAATATCGGGCCAATTCTCAGAAGCTGGGACTCAGGCACGCATGAACACTGACTGTCTTCTGAGCCAGAGGATGCCCTTCAGGCTTGCGGAGAAGGAGGAGGTCTAAACATGAACAGTGATTACAACGATTCTCCTGTCATGTGAGCCCACCCAGCACGTCCCAGGAGCCAGCCAAGCTCTGGCTGGGGAAACTGCAGCTGCGCAGAAGCTTTGGGCCATGGTGTGGCTTGCTGAGTCTTTCTTTTCTCTCTTCCATGAGGCCACCAGAGTTTCCAAGGGAGGCAGCTCCCTGACCTGAGGCCTTCTTCCGACTCTTCATCCAACTCCTAGCGAGCCTGAGACATGGGTTAGAAGTAAATGTGGTTGCAGTCACTGACCTTTCAGGCACAAATGTTACAAGCTAGGCACTCAGACCTGCCCCACAGGGATTCTGTTCATGGAGTCAGGAGCTCAAAAGCCACAAGGGATGGAGACAGTGACCTTTTCTTGGACATACTTCTGCTTCTTGCCAGGGCAGGTAGAAGGCTAGATGTGTTGGGCACAGAGGTGGCCTTGGTTCTGCTGAGCACCTGGCCAACTGGGGAGGCAAAGCCGGGCCTCTCCAATGAGTCCTGGCTTTCTGATCTTTCTCAGCTGCTGACGGGACTCACAGGCCTCCCAGAACCCAGAGCAGAAAAGCAAAGGATATTTCTTCAGACTAAAAAGCCTGGAGCTAATCTCAATTCTAATCCCAATTCTGACCCTTCATCCATGCCTGTCATTACTCCTTGTGGATACCTAGGGACACTGACAGGCCTTGGCCTCAGGGGCTAACATGCGGCCAGGAGGACGATGAGAGGCATCCCACTCGGGCAAGCGCACTCAAACAGGGTGAACGGAGTTAAAGTGCCACAGGAAGGAGCTCAGGAAAGGCCTCTGGAAGAGAGGCTATTTCACTTAAAAACAAGAATGTGTTATCCAGGCAAGAGTATGGAAAGACAGTAAAAGTGAGCACAGCAACAGCAAGGACCAAGGGCCTAGGTGGAGAGCAGAGAGGCTCGTCTGAAGAACAGAAAAGACCACACACTGAGGGCAAGGTGGTCAAGGGGCAGTTTGGCACAGGGCTGGGCTGGAACAGCCCAGGCCCCTGGGCCCTTCAGAGTTCACTGAAGTGGAAAGGAGTAGAAGGCACTGAGCACGACAGCGAGGTATACAGGAAGGATTCTCAGGGTGGTTGTGGAGGGTGAACTGCAGAGTGGAAGGCGCAGACCCTGGAGGACTCTCCCCCCACCTGGGCTGCTGGTGCTGCTGCCTGTGTGATCCTTAGCCTCTCTACACAGTGCAGCATCTCCGTGGCCGGTCTGTAGTGTGAGCCTGCTGCCTGCACAAGCTGCCCAGTGGCAGGAATGAAGGACACGAAAGTGCAGATGGCCTTGCCCACCCCGCATGATTTCTCAGTGCCACAGCTGCCTGTCAGGGAGCCAGACCAGGCCCAGGGCTCACACAAGAGGCCACCTCTGCCAGTTGCCTATTGGCCCTCAAGACAGCAGAATGCAGGGACTACAGGCCAGTGTGGAGGCTGGTCAAGCTCCCAGGAGCAGGCAAAAGGCAAGCAGAGACAGGCGTGGGTCAGCAGGGTGGTAACCATGTAGGCAGGATCAGTGCTGACTGGGGACATCGCAGGCAGATCTGAGCTGGTTGGGGAGACACCCAGAGAGCAAAGCACACCTGCATTTCCTGCAGAGGAACCTGAGGACCTGGGCCAGTCTGCAGGAGGACAAGCAGCACACAGAGTAGAGAGGAACTGTCCCCCATCTGACAGTATCCTAACCTGCCAGCTTCCCAGAGACACATGAGCAAGCTCAGCAAGATCACCTGAGGCTAAGGCATGCTAGAACATGCCAGTAAATTCAGAAAATCATGAATACATAATAACTTTTACCTCCTGTCCACTACGGAGTTTGGAAGTGACTTGTCTTGCAGCATTAGCTAACCGATGTAGAGGGGACTGATAGCCAGCAGCCATCCTGCAGCAAGTCTAGGATGGAGACACAGTCCTGTTTCCCTGCCTGAGAATTCAGATCAGTGAACGAGGGTTGTGATCCTTGAGATGTATTCTTGAACTTGAGTTTACCAGACGCTGGGTACCTATTAAGCCATCCTCCCCTCTTTAAGCCTCAGTTTCTCATCTGTACTGAGTGGATAGGAAGACTTCCATGGAGCCTCCCAGCTCTGGTGCTCTTTTGGGTACCCACAACCTTTATATCCAACCATCTTCCATGCAATCAGCAACGATTTGGCCAGAGACTGCTGTGCCAGGCACCACCAGGACACGGGGACTCAGGTTCAGACAGCTCCTGGCCCACTCCTGGTGCCATGAATACAGGGAAGATGCCACCAGCCATGGGATCATGTGTGGTCGGCAATGAACAGGACTCCTATTTGCCCCCTTCCCAGCAGACACAGGGAGCCAAGGATGCCTGAGCTGGGGGACTCCTGCTGGAATTGTAGGGGCAGAAGAGCAGCAGTGGACTCTGAAGTCCTATCCCTGGTTCCAGCTGTCCGCCAAGACCTCCCATGCATGCAGAGGAGGAAGATATGGCACAGTTCTGCCTTGGGGCCAAAAAGAGATCCTACCATGGAACCAGGGTGCGATGCATTTGGTGTTCCTCTCAAAGCCAGCCTGGCGAGGCAGCTGCTCCTCCTTAAACCAGCGGACAATGACTTCTCTGGAGACTGGACGAAGTGGTCGCTCCCAAGTCCTGCTGAGAAGACAGAAGCAGATGGGGAGTTAGGGCAGAGTGTGGAGGGAGGGAGGAGAGCCTGATAGAGTGAGAGACAGAGGAGAGAGGGGACGAGAAAAGAGAGAGAGGACAGCATCCACGAGAATGAGCAAGCACGATGCCCAGGTTGAGGCCTATGAAGGGGATTCAGTGAGTGTGGGTACTCACGGGTACTTAGCAAATTATAATATAGCAGCTACAATTAGTTTTCCAAAATGAAAACAGCACTTGCTTCAAAGAAAACTACACAGGTGGGAGTGAAAGCAGGCAGGAGGAGAGGGCTGCCATGGGAGAAGATATATTTCTCCCAGACAACAGGACGGCCTGGCATGAAGATCAGCACAGATGAAGAAGAGGCTAAGGGAACAGGAGCGAATTTACTGTGTGAGTGTCCCTGCCCCCATGAAGGACAATCCCAGTTTGGGGACCCTGCCTACCCCTCTGTAGGGACCCCTGCTCATCCAGACAGTCAGGCTTGTGCAAGGCAGGATCGGGACAGTGAACAGAGAGAGAAACCACAGAACCATAATCTGGTCCGGGGAGCTAAGGTTCCCCTTGCAAGGGGAGCACAATGGTCCAGAGGGTGACCCTGGACTAGGGGGACAGTGAAGAACCAATGACCCCTAGAGGGATGTGCAGAAACAGGTGAGGGGTCTCAGAGGGACAGAGTGTACCCGTTCGCTGTCATCTTCCGGGGAACCAAGGTTTCCATGGCTCTATGTTTACAGGGACGTTCCCGGGTACGCAGACACCAGGCTGCAGGACCATGGTGCATCTGGGTTGCACAGGGAGTCAGCACAGGGCCGGGCAAGCACCCAAAAAGCGTTGAGCCAGAAGGCAGCAGGGCCTCAGAGCCTCCAATCACAGTGCAGAAATGCTGGGTCTGAAGAACACTGTGGCCCAGTGGGAGCGAAACTGCCCTCTCCACTGCTTCTAAAAGGGTGATGGGAATTGGAGAAGTTCCTGTTTTGTCTTTACTATTTCCCTAACAGTATTAGCACTTCAGAGTCACCCTGTTGCTACCATTTTTATATGAAATAAACTATATTTAATCCTAGTGCTGGGAAGAAGATCACTACAAGTCCAAGCTGCATAGTGAGACCCTATACCAAATACATAGATGAAAAAAATAAATAAATAAATTATATTTTCTCTGCAGAGACACTCTGAAGTGTTTAGCAGCCCCTCACAATGGGTCCACTCACACACGTGTAAGCACACCACACACCACACACACAAAGCCCTGACCACTACAGCTTTCAGGAAAGGGGCTTAATGAAAGGCAGGCCACAGCCACCATGTTGGTCCTGTTACTGTAATAAAACACCCAGGGCAGTCTGCACAGGACAAAAGAGAGGCTTCTTTAGCTTTTAGTTCAGGAGGCAGAAAGTGCAGGACCTGGAGGGCCTGCTGTCAGTGGCACCACTTTGGAAGCATGCAAGGGGAAGAGGTCATGGAATACAGCAGCAGACACCGCAGGCTGGTTGGGGCCTTTCGAAGAACTGGTTTCCCTGGGAAGGCTCCCGCCTCTGTGCAAGAGCTACCTAACCCACACCCTGGGATGAGGACCTCCACTGGGTGCTGCTTATGCAGCAGTACAACCGAGCTCCCCACATATGAACCACATGGGTGCAGACACCCTCAGACCACATCTGGACCACAGCACACCTACTGGGCATGTGCACTCCTAACCTGGCCTACCCGCCCTGCTCCAGGCCTGGCTTTTCTCACCCACCATAGCCCTGCAGCCATCTCTGCATGCTCCTCCATCCACCCTTAGGAGCCTCCCCTTCCCTCTCAGAGCCCAGGACCCCCTCTCCCTCCCTGCGGAGCAACATCCCTGCCTACCAGCCTCTTCTCCCCCACCTGCACCCCTGAAAACCAACTGCATCATGGGAAAGATCCTGTCACTTCCAACGCTCCAGCTCCTTAGAAGGCAAGTGCAGCTTATAAACAACAGCAAAGCAGACCCTTGCTGTGGGGCTCTGCTCCAAGCACTGAATGAGGACATGTTTGTTTGTTTGTATCTATTTATTTGGTACAGGGTCTCACTACATAGCCTGGACTTGCAGTGATCCTCCTGCCTCAGCCTCTGCCCCCACACCCAGGTTCTGTGCCCCATACAGTGCTTCCAGGACTCTGGGGCTGGCACTGCATGCAGTGTTGGGGCTCAAACCAGGGACTTTGAGCTTGCCAGGCAGGCACTTGGACTGCTGGACTCCCCAAGAACATGTTTTTGAGCAGAAACTCTGATCCCTCAGAACATAAGCGCTAGGTTGGGTGCTCCCGGACAGAAGTCCGGCTTCTGCACCCTTCAGCAGAGAGTCCACCTGGGCAGGGCCTGCACCATGAGCCGTGGGCAGGGAGCCACAGGGCCCTGGGCTGTGGCAGAGGAGGGAGGCGTTGCATCTGCTGCTCCACCTGCCGGCCAAGGCCTCTCTACGCTGAGCTGAGGTCACCCCTCCCTCCTGGCTGCACAGGCAAGGCCAGGCCGCACCACAGTCCCTGCAGCTCCACCGTGTGGACTGAGAGACAAATTAGAGTTCCTTTCCAGCAGCACGGAAGGGACAAGGGCTTTGCTAACTGTGCACAGTACAGCTTAGATCTAAAATGTCCCCGAAGTCCCCTGGGCTTGGAGGACGACTGGGTCAAGGGAGCGCTGTGCTCATCTGTGGGTCCACCCGAGGAGAAGGTCAGGTGTCTACTGCTGGGGCGGGGGGTTGGCTGGCCGGAGCAGGCCCCGGGCATCACCGAGAAGGATGTGCTCTTGTCCCTGCTCTCCTTCTTCCTTCTGTTCCTCTCTGGGCTGCCGCTTCACCCCCAGGGATGACAATCCTGCTGCTTCCGCCTTTGAGCCAGGCAACCAAGCACTGAGGGCCCCAGTCAGGGGGCCAAACAACGCCCCTGCTCCCTGAAGCTATGGGTGCCAAACATTGTGTCCCTGTGACCCAGAGGCTGACTCATAACTAACTCTGCCCTCTGAACCAGAAAACAATTCTTAAATAATAACACCATAAAAATTCCAGAATTTCCACATGCTGGAAATTTCCATCACAAAGGTCAAAATACAAAGGACAAAGGGAGAAAAAAACATTTGCCACAAATGAAAACTCCTTTTCTCTGATTTATGAGGCATTCCTAGAACTTTTTTTTTTCCAGTACCAGGAATTGAACTCAGGTCCCTATGCTTGCCAGGTAAGCGCTTATGCTATTGTGCTATCTCCCCGGCCCCCCTAGAACTTCTTAAGGAAAAATCTTCTCACCTCATGTGAGAATGGATAGGGAACTAGGTAAAGAAATCCCAGTGACCCTTAAACATATATAAATACTCAGTTTCTTAAATAGAAGCACAAGTTTAAACTCCTGATCCAGAACCAGAGTTTGACAATGCACTGCGAGCAAAGGAGAGGGGTGTGAGCTGGTACCAGCCTCATGAAGGGGTGAGATGGGCAGTGAGCCCACCTCGGGGGAATTTCCCTCACAGATAACAGTTGGCATGTGGGTATGATTAATTTCTACAAGGTAATTAATTCACTCAGGGCACTGTTGGTGGTAACAAAAGTTGTGCGACACCACCGATGTCCACTAGTAGGGTATCTAAGAAGTAATTCACAGTGCATCCCAGCTGAAGACCACTAAGCAGCTATAACAAAAGAGGGAGGGGACAGGGCTTCATGCGAGCAACTTCAGAAAGAGAGTGGGAAGACACATAAGCAACGGAGCCATGATCACCAGGGGGGAAGAGGGACCGATGGAGATGGGACCTGGGGGTGTGTCCTGGGGGGTGCACCTCCTTTGGCATCCTGACTGGAGAACTGCATGTGCCAAGGAAGGAAGGGACAAAAGAGAGGAGGAGGAAAGAAATGAAGAAGACATGGCCAGTACTCCCTGCAACAGGGGAAGGGGTGACGATGAGGAACAACCCAATCGCTACCTAAAGCACAACTCTCACACCTCTGACTCTTCAGATAGTCCCTGGCCCTCCCTGGAGTGGGGCTGCTTAGCAGGGGTGAGAAGGCTGGGAGCAGAGGAGGCCATCTCAAGGGTGGGCTTCAGAGGGTACAGGCGAACCTGAAGTCTTCCAGTGGTCCTGGCACTCATGAGCTGTCCCTTAAGTGTTCTTGCCAACAAACCCATAGCAACACAAATTGTGTGACAGACCCCACCTGGCTTCACCCACACTGATCTGTGGACCTCAATTCACTCCAACAAACTAGCACCACCCATAGTTAGAAGAGGTCCCGAGTCACCATTCCAGGATACTGGGTCCTGTTTAATCCACGCAAAGTCCTTTACTACATGATCTTAACCTGGGGACCACGGTCCTTCAGGAGTGTAAGCGGGCTACAAACGTTCTGATGCATTTGTACCCACATGCTTGGAGGGGAGGAGGACTCACAGCATTCCTCAGATTACCAAGGAATCCTGTACCTCAAAGATATTAAGATGCACAGAATTCCAAAGCTGTTAGAAATGTCCAAACCTGCATGCTCTATGCCTGGGCGAAAGTGCTAGGGAGAATTTCAGTGTTGTGTGCAGTTATTATACACTAATGCAAGAGTTAAAGTGTAAGAGGAAAATATAAACTATAAATGGTAAAAAAAAAAAACTGCACATCCCTTGAATTTAAAATTTAAACATGAAAACTACAAACCTCATGCTCCCCCATAAGATATCCTGGGACACTGGGGATGCAGAGGGGCGATGACCAGTGAGTCAGGCTGCAGCCCCGCTCTGCTCGCCCCACTTCAAGGGTCACTCGGAGCCTCTAACTCACCCAACAGGCAGAGCGCGGGGCAGCGGGGGACCGGGGCCTGGAAGGTGGTGGCAGAGCCTCGCCTCCTGCTCATGGTTCTGGCCAAGCTCCTGGAACATGGAGCTGAGCCCAGCAACAGTGCCCTTCTGGATAGCACTCAACGAGTGGCGCCGATACTCATCCCGGGCACGCTGAGCTCGCTGGCTCCTCTCTTCATCAGCTGCCTTGATCCTGCGCACTGCAAAGGGAGAGACACTGTTGGCCATGACCTGCAGCCCAGGTTGCGCACTGCACAAGCCTGGCCAGGGCCTGGTTCAGGAGGACTCACCCATGTGGGATCCTCAGAGGCAGACGTGGTGTGGAGGGGACCTTGGGTAACTCACTGCTCATTCATAAGACTCAAGCACACCCTTCTCTTGGGCCTTCTGCCTTTTTGTGTTTCTAAAGGCAGAGCCCTGTCACAAACTAGTAGCCTTTCAGCATGTGTGTGAGGGTGTGTACTGCTGCGATGGCTACTTCTGAAACTGATGCACAAGCAGGAGGGACAAGGGAGGGACAAAGGCGAGGCAGAGCAGCCTGGCAGTTCCTGTGATCAGCTAGCAGGGTGGAGACACAAGAGGGCCCTGCCTTCCGCCACCTGCTTTGCAGGAGTTGACCTACCCCACAGATACCAACCTGGCCATGGAAGGGAAAACTGTATGAGAGAAACTGTACTGCTGCGATGGCTGGGGAGGCTGAAAACAGGAGGATCACTACTAGCCCAAGCTGCATAACAAGACCCTGTACCAAATACACACAAAAAGAGTTTTAAATCAACCTTGAAATCATTGGTTACAAGGGTGGGTTAATGGTCAGGACTTCCTGGAGCGTGGTGCAATGGTACAACCAAGCTCACATGTTCCATTATACTACCATGATTACAGGGGACAAGAAAGTAATTACAAAGCCATGAAGCAGTTACAGAGGTAGGCGGTTCCAAAAGAACAGAGTTTTAAGGGCTGTGAGATAGCTCAGAGGACTAAGTGCCTGCTTAGGCAAGCACAGAGACCAGGGTTCAATCCCCAGTACTGCAAGCTGCATCAGGCCTGACCCCCAGGTGTACTGAGTAAGCCATCAAAACAGGGCGCAATGGCTACATGCCTGCCATCCCAGTGCCAGTGAGGCTGAAAACAGGAGGATCACTACTAGCCCAAGCTGCATAATATGTACCAAATATGCACAAAAAAAAGAGTTTTAAATAAAGAACAATTTCTCTCATACAGTTTTCCCTTCCATGGCCAGGTTGGTATCTGTGGGGTAGGTTAACTCCTGCAAAGCAGGTGGCTGAAGGCAGGGCCCTCTTGTGTCCCCTCCCTCTCTCTGTCACTCTTCCAGTCAGTGGGACAAAATAAAGCTCTTTTCTTTCCTAATTCCCCAGGGCTGGGTGTTCCAGCATTGCAACAGAGGATGAACTAGAATGCATAGACATTTTGCAGAGAAAGGAGGGGGAGGGGGAAGCCATTCCAGGGCCCCTGGCCCACCCGGACACTGAGGACCCAAAGAACCCCAGGAAACCTCACACCGTGGCGTAGGGCCTCATGGGGTCAGATGCCCCAAACAGACTTCGTGGGGCACACCACACACCACACACTAAACTGTACAGCTCATGTCCTGCAGGCACTGTCGGCTGTGGGGGTTGGCTGGGCCCTCGGGAGACGGACAGCCACACTGACAGCTTTGCGGCTGGCCCTGTCTAGACTGGTACAATTCTTCATTTCTCTGGGTCTCAGTTTTCCCTCCCTCAAGAAGGAAAAGTTTTCGCCTACATGTGAACACAGTCTGATTATCCCCGAACCCCATCCTCGGAGCTTTGGCACTGCTTGTCCTCTGACCCAGATGGCAGTGAGTTTGTCCTCAGCAGAGTCCTCGTGAGCAGTCCCACTGCTCCAGAGCACTGCCACGCTGGCTGTCTTTCTACTTTAATGCTTTCTGGTGTACTCAGCACTCGGGCATGTTGTGCCCATTGGGGCCACCGCTCAAACACAGGCACACGCACCAGCGGGGTCACAGAGCTGAGTGTGACGCCCTCACCTCACTACTTCCTGACAGGAAGCAGGGCAGGGCCTTGGGGGCAGGGCTCGCAGTTTTCCTGGTGTCAGTAGCTTGCTGGCCTGAGCAGGGGTTGTGGCTACAGCACTGTCCTATCCTGCAAGAGCCTGGGGCCAGGATCAGCCCTTCTGTCAGTGGTGGGTGGAGTGCTGGTGGTGTTGACAGGGTGCTGTGGCCCAAGGAAGGGACACACAGGGTTCAGCCAAACAAGGGAGGATACTAGAGGCCCAGACACAGAGGCCCAGAGGCCAGGGGCAGTCATGTGTCTCTCCTGGCTGGGTTCAGCATGACCACAGTGATGTACCCCAAAAGGTCAGGGGCAAGGCCCAAAGGACAGAAGAGATGGTGTAGGAGAGCAGTGCCTTCCAGCCAAGGAGTCCTCATGCATCCACAAGACATGAGCAGAAGTCCTTGCATAGTTTCAAACACAGGAGCAGGGTGCTACTTGACAGACTGACTATGCTACAGTGTTGAGAACCAACCAGGAGGAACAAGGACAAATACTTGGAAAACAGAAACACAAGAGCAACGGGTCTAAGCTAAGGCAGCATCTGGAGGTGGCAAGCAGCACCTAGGAGGTGGGAACCGTCCCCTGGGCAAGTTCTTAGAAGAAGGAAAGACCAGAATGAAGATGCCCAGTTCTGCCTTTAAAAGCTGTGATAAGAGAAAGCAGAGAGCAGAGCTCTACAGGCCAGAAGGACCTTGCCTGAAGGAGGAAGGTCAGCTCAGCGCCACAGGACGCCAGCTGCTGCCCCCCCCCCAGGCCCTCTCTCCTGACGCTCCCTGACCCACCAGGGAGAAGTCGCAGGGTAGCAGGCCCTGCAGGGGGCTCAGCAACTTCGGGGTGATGCCGCAGAGTGCAGCTGAACTTCACCAAGCACCCCCATGTAGTAGGGAAGGCTAGACATGGACTCAAACTGTGCTGTCCTGTGGGTCCTCAGGAGCCCTCCGGACATGTGGACAGGGAATCCAGAGGAGGGGGCCCAGAGTGGGCCAAGCAGAAGCCCCAAAACGCTGCCTTGTATGGGGGCAGGAGCTGACACACCCGGGCTAGGCCTGCTGGAGGAGTCAATCTGGTGGGGTAGGAAGGGCCAAGAACAGGACAGGGTGGGGACTGGAAGGAAAGGCGGACACCTGCGGGGTGGGGGTGGACACCTGCGGGGGAGGACACCGAGATACCTGGGAGTGGGGAGCCCTCCCGACCCTGGGGAGGGGAGCACTCAATCCCTGGAAGCCCAGCTGTCTTTGACACCAAAGATAGCGAGCCCTGAGAGACGGATTTCAGGGGAGGAAGAGAGATTCCCCTCACACCTGGGATCCAAGTACTCCAGGAGGCTGAGGAAAGCAGATCACAAATTCCAGCCCTGTCTGAGCAATGGAGCAATCTAACAACTTCCTACCCCAGAATGTGAAAAATTAAAAAGGAGTTGAGAATGTGGCTCAGTGAGAAGACTCATTTCTGATTTTAAAAGGAAAAGAAGAGCAAGCAATTCGTCCCAGCAGGCTGAGGGAAGGGCTCCTAGTTCAGCTTCAGCCAGGGGTCATAGGCCTGGGTTCCACAGCCCGGAGACAGCCGCCGACAGTGCCTCCCTGTGGCCACCTGGTGCAACCGCAGCAGCCCCGATCTCGGAGGGAAGGAAAGCAGAGCTGCGGGTGCAGGTAGCATGATTTTCAGTTGTCATTCAGAAGAAACGGTACCCAGAGTTCAGTCTGTTCTTCCCACTATAGACAAGCCCAGATTTATGGTTCGACTTAGAATTTTTGACTTCAGATGTGAAAAGCTACGGAGTTCAAATAGAAATCGTGCGACAACCTTGAATTTGGATCTTCTGCGAAGCCTGTGGCTGCAGTCGGGACCGACCTGGGGGTGCCAGGCTAGGGCACCCGGGCAGCCAGGTGACCATGAGGGCGCTGTGCCGCTAAACTGGGTGTCCCACAGCGTGCGTGCAGAATCATCCTCTGGCCACCCTCTCTGTCCGTGAGGACAGGTTTATCACCACCACCTCGGTCTGGGTCCGGAACAGCCTTGGTTCTGTGCGAAGGGGAACAGAGCCACGGCCGGCTCGTCAGTGCTGTGTAAGCCCGCCTTCTGCAGCATCTGTTAGCTTCGTTTCCAGTCTCACAGTCCGCCCTGCCCACCCCACCTCCAGACTAGCATCCTTGCCCACACCTCGGCTTCCGCCTGCCCAAGCCCACAGCACTTCAGAAAAACCAGGGCTCTCCCTAGAGTCCCAGGGAAGGCCACAGAACCCACATCCGGGGACATGGTCCAGACCTGAGCTCAGCCAGGTCCACTGCCTGCAAGAAGGGAGAAGGGGCCTGCAGGTCCCTGGCTCAGGCCGCTCCCCAGGCCACACTGTTCTTGGGGTCAGAGGCAAAGCCCAGTCCCTCAGATGGCTCCAAACCCAACAACAATGATAAGCATCCCACTTTGAAAAGTAACGTCCCTTGCCCAGCCATGCTGGCTCATCTCCATGTCTCTGGGCAGTTAGATGCCCAGAACTCCTCGCCCCTACAATGTCGAGTGAAAAATAATTGCATAAAGCTCTGCGCTAGATCTATTCCTGGATCCTCAGAAGCCAAACTCGGCTGTAAGCAAAATAACTAGTTCCATACTCAAGTGATACGGGACAGGATAACTCCCTTTTTTTCTACCCTGGAGAATTTAATTTGGCTAATTTGTCAGAAACTGCTGCTCCGGGCCATGTTAATGCCCACTCTATCTGTCATATTAAGCTAACTGGAGGTAGAGGGACTTTGCTGGATTCGAATGACAGGTTGTGACTTCTTCAGGAGGTGTAGAAGGAAGAACCGGAGTCAGGGACTTGAATGACCCCATCGTTTTTGGTTCTCCTGGAAGAATTTTTTTTTTCCTTCTATGAGCATAGGGAACACTAGTCACAGCCAGGCTGCACCTGCACCAGTGACCTGCATAATCCATGCCCAAAGGGAGGTGGCCCACTTCTTAATTTTCCCTCCAGCTACTGAAGAGGAAGCAGCCCTGTACAGCTAGAGCACATTTCGCATCCTTCTTCCCTTTCCTTCATCCAAAGAGCCTCCGCACTGCTTGATGAACTCCTTTCTAAAGCAGGAAACAGAGCAACTGGCAAACATATCTAACTAGGAAGTGTCAGAGCTCGGACAGCCTTGCTCGGTCCCCATGCTAATTGCTGCCAGTATAAACCTTTGCCCGGCCACCTTTCTCCACGCCCCCTTCTGCCAGTACGAGTTCCTCTTTAGTGCCCATCCCGCGTGACTTCATGGTCTTGCTTCCCCTCACTCCCACAGGAGCTCCAGCCCAAGTCACGTTCTGATACATACCATGGCCATGGCCATGGCCAGGCTCGTGCTGGCTTGAGAGTGGCCCCAAGGTCCAGGAAGGCCACCAGGGCGTGGCCCTGTTGACAGCGGGAAGAACCTTAGAGATCGGCCCCAGCAGGACTCAGGAGACCATGGAGGAGCCACCCTCGAAAGGGCAGAGGTAGCTCTTGAGGGACCCTGAGTCCACTCTTACAAGAACAAGTTATAATAAAAGAGCAAGATTGTCGCCATGCCAGAGACCCCAGTCAGAGCCACACACACATCGCCTGTCAAGGGTTTTGGCACAGGAACGAAACAGACAGAGACCAAAATAGTCATGCAAATCAGGGATCAGAGTTCAAGGAGGACAGAGACCAAGAGGTTGGTGCCACCTTCACTGAGATTACAGCATAAGTAATGAGCTTGCAGTAGGAAAGAGGGAAGCAAACAGCTCATCCACTGATACAGGCAGAGCTTGTGAACTGAGGAACAAAGTATTTTAGTGTGACTCCCAGGCCAGTAGCACAAGGTTAGTAAAGAACCTCTTAGAAGGTCACCAAGGCTGTTGTTCACGAAGGCTGGTGGTCTGGGAAAGGGAGTGAGGCAAGAATCACACAGTCCTCAGCTGGCATCGAGAGCTGTTTGCTGGCTTCAGCTCTGGCTGTGTCATAGGGGTGGGTTTCCCTCAAGCTGCCAAAGGGAGCCTCTCCCAGCTACATAAGCCTTGGATTTTTTCATATTAATATTTGCCAATTATAAATTAATCACAGCCCCTCCTGCTCAGGCTCAACTCCATATTGCTTTCTGACCTCTTGTCTCCTCACTATAAGATCTCTTGGGGCTGGAGAGATGGCTCAGTGATCTAAAGCACCTTGGAACAAGCTTGGCAAAGAAAAGGGACCGCGGTTCAATCCCCCAGCACCACATGCCAGCCAGCCACGCCCCCTTGTGGACTGAGCTGGCCACACACACACACACACACACACACACACAATAAATAAATAAATGTTTAAAAAAAGATCTCTCTCTCCCTCCCTCCCTTCCTCTCTGTCTCTTCTCTCTCTCTCTCTCTTCTCTCTCTCCTGCCATAATGTTACCTGCCAGGTTTTGATGCCACCAGTGGACCCTTGCACCTGCTGTTCCGACTTTCAGCCTCCAAAATGGCGAACTGAATAAACCTCTTTTCTTTGTGAAGTTCCCAGCCTCAGGTATTTTATTATAGCAATGGAAAACAGACTAATGCAGTCACCTTGCTTTGACAATGATGTTTCTTCTGCTCTGTCACCTGCATTAGCCAGCATTCTGCTGTGGATACACTGTCTGACATCCACAACTTAAAAGAGGAGAGGTTTAACTTGGCTTAAGTCTTCAGCCCACATTTGGCAGCTCCAAGGCAGGAACATAGCAGAGGGCATGGTGGAGTAAAGCTGCTTAGTTCATGGTGTTCAGGAAGGAGAGAGGAACAGTGCCAAAAGGGAGGAGATGAGGGACATACTCAGAAGTGTGCATCACCAACCCAGGCCCATTTCAGAGCCAATTGAGATGCAATTCCACCCTGCCTGCCACAAAACCCTTCCTCTGTCCTACTCATTTTCCTAAGCCAGATGCTACCTCCTTCACAAGGTCTTTCCAAATACCCTCCCATCTCCAAATGGACTCACACGGTGTGTGTCTGACACAGACCTCCAATGGGACCCCCACTCCATGCATTGTCGTAATCCACCTTGGGAACTTCTGAGACTCTTAAGGAGAGGAATTACATCTAGCACACCCTTGGCATGCAAGAAGCCCTCAATCCATGTATAACATTGCTCTTCCTCCGTGTGCCTGGGCCCAAGGATGGGCCTCTCCCCAGGTGCACGACGGTGGAGGAAGGCACTGTTGGCAAGATCAACATTGCCTTGCTCTCTCCACACCAGCTCTGAGCTCTGATGGGGACAGGGCCTTCATCCGCCTTTATTTCATTGATTCAAACAAATTTGTCATTGAAAAATGTGTGCTGTGTTTCTGTGACTTCAGCCACCACTCAAAGGTCCCGGGGATGCTTGGCAGGATATTTCAGAAACACCAGGGAAAGCATCAGTGGGCATCGTAGCTTCTATGGGAATCTCCCTGTGTGCGGGGGCTATGGCTGAGATCTAAAATGTCACCCCCAAATTCCCATGCACTGAGACGTGGGCTTTGGGAAGGCGGTTGGATCACAGAGCCACTGCACTTATCCCTGGAGTCACCCACCAATAAATCCAGAGCTGAATGCACTGTGAGGTGACCAGGAAGGGTGTATTTCTGCCCCTGGCTTCACTCCTCCCTCTGGTTCCTGGCTGCCATGGGGTGGGCAGCTGTCTCCTACTATGCCTTTCTACCTGGAGCCAAAGCACCATGGACTGCATCCTCTGAAAACTGAACTAAAACTAAATGTCTCTCCCTTTAAGTTATAAGTATTGGGTGTTTCGCCTCAGCAACAAGAAAGTGACTGATATACTCAGGTATTCTGGGAGGCTGACGGGTGCAGACAGCCCACATACTGTGTTTGGCATGCTTGGGCCAGAACCCATGTCCAGAAACAAGGACAAAGAGAACCTTCTTTGGAGCACAACCTCCCAACCTGCCTATGGAGTCTGGACTTCCATTTCTGTTTCTATAAGTCAACTGGAAGTACTGAGATTCACTGTGTGCTGAGGCTGTCCTGCAGCTTATTTATAAGCAATAAATGTTCTGCAGCTTTGTGAACTCTCAGGGGTCAGGGCATTCTGCTGAATTTAATGAAGACCAATGTTTAGTACTATTTAGAAATTCTTTTCTAGAGAAACACCAACACCTGTGTAAATGCACAAGAAACAGTTCCAGTGCCTCTGCCCAGCACTGACCAGCACTGTTCATAGGAGAGGAACAAAAACTTCCCAATAGATTTTTGAGGCCAGTATTAATATCTAGACAAAAATATCACGAGAAAACTACAGACCAATTCCTCTCACAAACACCGATATAGAAATCCTCAATAAAACAGTAGCACATTGACTCCAGTAATGTACAAAATAGATCACACACTATGAGCAAGAAAGATTCATCCCTTGAAGGCAAGATTGATTTAACATATGAAACTCAAGTGTGGAATACAGCATACTAATAGAATGAAGAACAAAAACATATAATCATCCCAATGGATACTGACAAAACATTTGATGGTACCCAGTGACCTTTCCTTTCTCTTTTCTTGGCTTCTATTTTTTTTTTAGCTACGCTCCCACTATGTAGTACAGGCTGGCCTTGAACTGGGGTATGCATCCCAGCCTTCAACCCTGAATATGCCTCCTGTCTCAGCCTCCCAAGCGTGGGGATTACAGATGTGTGCCACCACACCAAGCCCCAATGGCCCTTCATGATAAGACATGCTAGAGAAAAAAAGAAACTTCCTCAAGCCACACAGTTATACACAGAAAACCCATAACTAACTTACTTACTGGTGAAAGAAGACTGAACACTTCACTCTAAAATCAGGAACAAGGATGCTTGTTTTTGCTGCTTTTACTTAGCATCATATTGGAATTTCTAGCCAGAGAAAGTAGGCAAAAAATAGAAACAACTCATCCAGGTTGGAAAGAAATAAGTAAAATATCTCTATTTGCATCTGAAATTCTCTTGGATATATAAAACCCATAAAGAATACACAAAAAAATTCAAGCTAATAAATAGGTTTAGTAACATTTCAAGTTATAAAATCAATGTGCAAAAGTCATATTTTCATGCACTAGCATTAAACAATCTAAAATGAAACTAACACATCAATTTCATTTATAATAAATAAATCAAAAATAATAAATAATTAGAACTATGTTTATCAAAATGAGGACAAAAGAGGGCTGGCCAAATAGCTCAGTGGATTTGCAGGTGCAGGGGCCAGGAATTTGATCCCCAGGCTGTGCTGGCCCCACCCCGGGGCATGCTGAGACAGCGAATGAGACTGGGCGTGGTGGCACATGCCTGTAATCACAGCACTTAGGAGGCTGCAAACAGGCAAATCACTATGAGTCCAGTCCAGTAGGGAGACTGTCAACACCTGGTAGACCCTTTGCTAAAATACAGAGAGAAAGAGAGAGAGAGAGAGAGAACAAAAATACACTGGAAACTATAGAAAATTACTTATATAGATATAATAAAACTTAAATAAATGATATCCAGTATTCACAAATGAACTGAATAAATATTGTTAAGATGGTAGTATTCCCCAAATGGATCTACAAATGTAATATAACTGCTATCAAAATCCCAGCTAGAATTATTTCAGGAATCAATAATCTCATCCTAAAATATGTATGGATACGGCTGGGAAGAGAACTCAGTGGAACAAGTGTTTGCCTGGCAAGCACAAGATCCTGAGTCCAATCTCTGGTACCACCAAAAATAAATAAATAAAATACATATGTATATATAGGGTACCAGAATGTCGAAAATATGGTTCTAGGGAGATGGCTCAGTAGAATAAGCACTTCCCTGGCAAGCACAAGGGCCTGAGTTCAATTC
>NDGM011159604.1:0-17053 GCA_002564305.1 Octomys mimax | reverse complement strand
AAAAAAAAGATGTTTGGGAAGATTATACCAGTTAAAGTAAGTAAAGAATTTAAAGTAGCTCTGTTCAAATAATAAGCAATGTGCTTCAGCTATAATATATGGTGCATATGAAATAAAAAGTTTCAAAAAATATTAAAAGCAACATATGCAAATCATTCTACCTTCCCTTTGTCCACCACTCTGGGATTCTTTAGGTCTTTTGGCATGAGGCTCATGTGTGGCTTTCATACACCTCTCAAACATCAGGATTCCAGGGTGAAAGAGGAAAATAATTTTATTTCAAGCTATCTGTACCCGTCCTGCTTCTCCGTAGATCCTGCTGGCATGGAGAGACTTTCTATGGTGCTGCCTATCATTTTTTTTTTTTTTTAAGTACTGGGGATTGAACTCAGAATGAAGCATGGGAATCAAAGTCTATTCCTGAGCTGGTAGCAAGAAACAGAGAGAACTCTTCTGCCTTTGAAAAAATCACCTTTCCTGTCTGGACTTTTATTCTTTAGCCTAAGTCCCAAGACTCAGTCGTATATAGGCTCTCTAATTCCCAAATAACTTATCCATGTTCCAGCCTTCTCCCTCTTTGAAATTTCCTCTTTGTCTACTTACTGGTATTGTATGCCTTTATCTTATGCAGTAGTACTTAAAGCATAATCTCTTTGCTAAGTTGCTCTCAAATCTTGTTTTTAGGGTTGCACAGTATCTGACTTTAGTAAATCGAGAGCCTATATTTTAAGACTATTGTTCCTAATATAAATGTCAGATTGTTTTGGAATTCAAAGCAAGAATTTGTTTTTTTCTTTTCTCTACCCTCCTATGTATGGAATGTTTCTGGTAGAATAATTAGGTAAAGAAAAAGTCAGGAATTACAAAAACAGAGGTGATTATTTATAGTTACTATCTAAAAATTTTGCCTTAGCATTGTAAATGAAATATAATGCACAAATTAATTAGTTCTACTTTCCATTCCACAATGAGTACATATTTTGAGACAAAATATTATATTTAATAAGAACATGTATTTTTAATTAGAAATAAACATATTTTTAAAAATTAAAAGTAACTTAGACAATATGGTCCAAAAGGATTTATAACAGTAAGTACCTGACACACAAACATTTGAGTTGCAAATTTTTACACATATAAATCACATGATGAATATTTTAAGATATGAGCAAGTATTAGTGACTCGTTTGTCTACTGGACAGTGTTACAGTTGTGCTGCTGTGGGCCCACTGTGATTAAAAGTAGAAATATTTATAGTACTTTTGTGTGTTTGTGGTTTTCTTGTGCTTTATATTGTATATTTGTGTCAAAAGTGTGTAAGATTCACTGTGTTGCACTTATCAAATAATCTGAGTTATGAATATTCTCCCAGAAAAGAACTCATTCATAAGGCAGGGACTTATTTTACAATGTTATTAAATAAAGACAAAATCCTGTACATAAATTTTAAAGCGATAGAAAAGAACAAAGGAGAGGACAAAGAGAAAAAGAAAGAGATGAAGGAAAAAAACCCACAGATTTTGATGGCATTGAAATAGGAAACATAAGAACATTTCAAGAATGAAAGGTAAACAATGTGTTAAATGAAAATACACTGTTATAGAATGAAAAAAAATATATCTTGAACAAAAGTATATATGAGTTGGTATGTTCATTTATACTCTTAAGTTTCTTTAAATCCTAACTTTTGTGCTATATAATATATGCTTACAATATCCTTAATACCTAAGGTTGAGTTGAATAGTAAGTTACTGCCTAATGACAAATTACCCACGAAACAGTAATTTCAATGGTATGGCTATACTGTCTTCATGAAATGAATCAGAAATATTTTCTGTGTACTAGTGAACACCTTTAGTAATTAGGGCTGGCCAAATAGTTCAGCAGATTAAAGTGACTACAAGAAGGTGCAAGGGCCAGGGGCTCCATCCCTGGGCCTGCCTTGCTTGCCCTGCCCCAGGGGTATGCTGAGACAGCGATTGAGACTGAGTGTGGTATCCCACACCTGTAACCCCAGCTCTTGGGAGGCTGTAAACAGGCAGATCACTAAGAGTCCAACTTAGTAGTGAGACCCTGAACACCCTGTAGATCCTTCCCTTAAAATACAAAAAAAAAAAAAGTAATTATAAAAGGAGTCACACAGACATAGAATCTTAAGGAAAACACATTTTAATACTTTAATTCCACTTCTCTGTCTTTTCAGTTTTTAAAATACATCTTTAATCAATTTTCAGTATTCTAGTTGGGTATCTATGTCCAAGTGGACCAAGAGAGAACAAATCCAATTTGATACCAACAATCAACAGGAATCACACATCAGAAACACAAAACAAAGCAAAATAAAAAAATAAGAAATAATGAAAAAAACAAAGGGATATAAGACAAGCATGGAGACTCACACTTGTAATCTAGCTACTCAAAAGGCTCAAAGAGGAGGATCCTAAATTTCTCAACCTGGGCAACATTGAGAAATCCTTCCTCAAAATAAAACTTTAGAGACTAGGGAGATAGCAGTCAAAGCACCTGCCTGGCAAATGCAAGGACCCAGTTTCGCAGATAGGGGAAGAACTTTTGAAATTGGGGGATAATATTCATAAACTGACAAACATCTTAACCAATGTAACATAGAAAATTAATGACAAAGAATATGTAATGAATCGGTTTATAAAAATATTTAGGCACATACAGGAAACATTGACATTGAACTCACACGCCACACACATCCCCCTGTGAGGATTCCCCATCCAGAAATAATTGGAAAGTGTGGGCAACATCCATCTACACTCAGCAGTCAAACTCAAGATGGAAGGAAGACAGAACTGTGTTCAGGTAAGATATGCAGGAGGCTAAATAAGTTCAACCATATTTCAGTTACGTAAATCAAAGATTCAAATAGACCCGTCCTTGATATGCCAGTCAGACCTAGCAAGAAAGCCAGCATTGCAGTCTATGGCTGAAAATGTGCGAGAAGTAAAGTAAAATTAAGTTGTTTTCATCACTCGCCTTTTTGTTTTGCATGTCCATGCCAGGACATTGGCTGGATGCCATATTTTACTCTTGTGGTGACCCAATTTTTCAGTCCTGAGGAATCTGAGTCTTTACATCACCCCAATTTAATATGACTAGAGCAGTTTGCTACTTACAGAGGAGCTACCGAAATGTGCTGCTAGGAAGCCATCTGTATTCCAAATACAGTTTATGCCTGATTGGGGAAATATAAGCCTTAATCATACTTTCTAATCAAATTCAACCACACTATACAGGACAGTAATTCATTTTGTACCTGTTGGTCTGCTGGTTGAGAGACATGAATATCCAAAACGGTAATGGAAAGAAAATTGTGTCAACTCCTCAGAAACAGCCAGAGACCTGAAAGAACAGTTGCCACCATGGTCTGTGTGATCTTCTCACTGAAAAAAAAAATGACACAGACAGAAAACAACAATGAATTATGCAGGCTTTACTCGATACCTACAAAGGGAAGACAAAATGCAAAGCCTGCCACTGTGAGTGAATGCCATCTCTGGATGCAGTTCACACAAACAGTAGTCCAGCTTGGGTTAGTGGTAGCATTCCATGCGTAACCATCCATAAATCAAGTCTTCCCTTATTCCTCATCTGCTGAATGGTGATAATTGCTCCCAGTGAGTTCACGTTTATGGGATGGAGGACAGGTAAGCCAGCGAGAAGAAAAGTAAGGAGAGCTACCTCCTTCCCGCTGTTCCATTTCTGTTCTCCAGGCCAGCTCAGTCATAATCTTACAAACATGATTCTTCTTTTGTAATGAAACGCAGCTGTGCACATCTAATTTTATGGTTCGGTGGATCAGATAATGCTCAGTTCATCACAGGTTATTCAGGCTGTACAATCACTGGGCATTTCATAATCAACTATTCAATCTAGTAGAGCCCAGTAGCCAGGCAGAAGTTGCTTTCCCAATAGAGATTATCTTAAGAGTCTCCTTTTGATGCATGCCAGTGGGCTTAAGAAACATCTCTTCTCAACACAACATTCCAGTACTATTGGCTCTTGTGGGCTATAATGATCAAGTAGCAGAAAAGCTGCTATGAGATTGAAAACCTGTGGATTTTTTACATCTCCCCCAGGAATCTTTTCTGGGACTCTCTGGGGGACATTTAGTGGACAGAAGATAGGGTGACTAAGTCTCACGTTTTGTTCTGCCATTAGCACTGAAATATTACATCCCAGGAAGCTGATCAGTCCTGGACTAACCAGGCAGTTAGTTGACTTAGACCAAGCATGTCACATGGAGGAGATCCCTGCCAACGCTGTTATCTCACTAGTTTCCTGATTCGTACAGTATACCAATGAATTTCCAGCATTTCTATGTCCTTTCACTCAAACTTCAGTCAGTCTATCTGAGGGCTAAATCCACTGACAAAGATTTACACTACAAATGAAATTCAAAATGACAGCACTGGGAAGGTATTTCTATGGTAGAGGACTTGCCTAGCATGTACAAAAACAGCCCTGGGCTCAATACCAGCACTACAAAAAAAAAAAATTAAATCCCACATAGTTCAAGTGATTATATTAATGTTAATATGTGGTCCTTCCCTAAGCTTCTTGCTTCTTTCTACCTTTCATAGCCTAATACCTTTCACTATCATAAACCATACCCTGGCCAGAACAGGTTGGTAAGATCACTTCACTGACAGCACAAGGGCTGGTGAAAGCGTGTCCTGAAAGTACTGACACCAGCTTGGGAGGCAACTGCTCACATATCCCAGTCTTACATTCACTGCAAACATTTAATGAAGAAGATGGACATTGTCCTCAGCAAAGGAGCTTTGCTTGTCTCAGCTGGCGCGCAAGAGTTAAGGCAACTAAAGGCAGTCAAAATTTTCAAGCCGTTTTACCTGCCCAAGTAATCAACTTCTCATGTTCAGTGTGTTACGCTTTATGTCCACCTCCCCCACTGAGACTCAGAAGATCATAGGCGGAGCTCCTGGAAGTTGATTAGATGATGGGGATATTATAGCTGACTTACTGTTAGGAGGCAGGGTCTGTTTGCAGATAGAAACCTAACCTTGGAAGTAACCTGCAACATCCATCCTCTTCCAGCTCCTTGCTCACGCTCCTCCTCATGCCATGCTGGCTGCTATCCTTCCTTCACCGTACCCCTCTCCCATTATCATTGGAGCCAGTGGACTGTGGACTGAGACAAGAGGAAAAATGAACCTCCCTTCCTTAAATTGTGGGAGCTATGTATTTTAGCCAGCAACAAGTAGTTAAGGCACACATATCAGTCTTTCTCCAGCATCCTTACCTTAGTACAAGAGGTAGAGTAGGTTGAACATGTAAAACGCACCACTTAGTGACCCTCTTTCATCCCAGGATCAGTCCTCATATTTATTTTCCCTGCAACTGAAGGCTATAAGGGACTCTTGAATAAAAATTTACTGCACAGGCTTTCAGACTATTGGTTTACGTCTTGGTTGACATAACCCATTCCTTATCTCTGCTCTCTCTGCATGCTCACCAGGATGATGACTCATACAACCTTTGTCATCAGCCACTGCTGATACTGTGAGGAAGTGCTCCAGCCATCTTCACCCCCAGTGTTTGTTCCACCGCAGCCTAGGTAATCCCTTCAGTAACTGTGATGGCACTGAATGAAATGGATTTCCAGACTCTTGCTGAATTCTGTGCACATTTTCACTGCATTCTTTCAATGTAGGCTTTCTTTCATGGGGCATACACAAGTTTAGGCAGCATCTTCCACCTTAAACATTTCTAGCTTAGTCAAAGCTCTACAGAGAACCAGAACCATTAGGAAGATGAAAAGGCAGGTAGACTGACAGCGTTATTATGAAGGGTAGATTTACACGGTTCTGCAGACCAACTCTTACAGTCTGCCATCTAAAAGACAGCCACAGGAAAACCACTGGTATAGTTCAAGCCCAAACCCAAAGATATGAGACCTAGGACAGCTGATATGACAAACCTCGGTTTGTAGAGTGCTAAGAACTGGGTGTCATGTGCCATAAATTTCCATCTAAAACTCCTCTATGGATGGGATTTGGAGTAACTCCATATCCATCCTACTCCATCAGTGGGGCTGAAAATGCTGGTTTTCAATGATGATTACAGGCTGTTGAGTTTGGGTTTTTAAAATTCTGTGGGTTGGAGATGCAGTGGGAATCATGCTTCAGTGCTCATGCATCTGTGATCTGACCAACAATTAGTCATTTTTTCTTCAATAAATGTTTCAGCACTTTCTTTAAAGTTTATTTAATGTCCACATTTTTGAAAATTGCAACTCTGAACATTTTTCACTGCTTTCATAGAGGAAAGGATTTTCAACTCCCATCCCCCTTTGGTCAAGCCACCTCTGATGACAAGTGGTGGCCCAAGAGTCTAGATTCATGTATTTAGCAAACATTCCTTAATGAGCACCTAGGAATGCAATATAAAATATTAAACTTTAGGGCTTGGGAGATAGCTCAGCAGTATAAGCACCTGCCTGGCAAGCTCAAGGTCCTGAGTTCAATCCTTGATAACACACACATGCGCACATGCACACACACACACACACACACACACATACACACACACACACACACACACACACATCCCTTTCTTCTTGGGCCAGGGAATAGCTCAGCAGTCTATGAGTGTCTGGCAAGTGCAAGGACCCAGGTTTGATCCCCGGTACTGCATGTCATGCCAAGTGCTGGCCCCAAAACTGGACATAGTGATGCATGCCTATAATCCCAGAGCTGGGGAGGCTGAGACAGGAGGATCATTATGAGTCTGAGCTGTGTAGAAAGATTCTATACAAAGTAAATAAAGATTAAAAACAAACATTAAATTTTGCCAAAGACTGGCCACATAGATTGAGCTAATCAAGTACAAATATCATATGGATATTTATACAAAGATTCCTGGATATTACCTATAATCTTTCAAGTCCTGAAGAAAAAAAATTGGTCAGTTGAGCATTTCTCTACAACAGATTAAGCCAACTCTAAGTGACCTAGGACAAAATTATCCCTCATGAACTTTGTAAGCAAGGAATCAGGGAAGGACTCTGGATTGCAGCCAGATGGTAGCTACAGCTGCAACATCCAAAGTTAGGGGACAAGTCCTGGACATCTCGTCTTCCACATGTAGTCTTATACCTCATAACATGTTCTTTGTATGTGAAATGGTTTGGACTTTCCAACACATGGCACCCTCAGGGCCATAGGATGGGTTATATGGCTTGTGAAGTCCTCAAGAATGAGGACTCCACCAAATAATTCATAAGTGGCATCAGATTTTATGATCTGGCCTTCAGGAGTCATACATCATCATGCTTATGGTATTTTATTGCCTACAAATGAGTCATAAGCCCACCCATTTTTATGTGGAGAAATCAGGCTGTATTTCAGATGCAAGGCAAAGTCCTAGAAGCACACACATAAGAAGAGATAATTTTTCAGGCTTTTCTGGAAAGTATAAACTTGAATTGAGAAACCACACTAAGAATTACTGTAAAAATTGAGGGGTGATAGGTACTGTGTATCATACAATGAATCACAATCTTTGATCTTCTGTGACTATCAATAGCCTGTGAAATTCAAGCAGAACTTTGAATGTATTTGATAGATTAAAGAACTGGCTTTCAGCTTCACTTTGAGTGGAATGGGTTTCAGTTTTTATTGTAAGTTAATTATTTGCTACAGTGATGAATAGATTTGCCAAACCAGTTTCACTTTTTGACTCATCACTGAATATATTTTACCCCATTAGTCCCTTGGCTTCTGTAAATACAGGCCCACAAGTTGAAACATTACTTCCAAGTGAATTGCTCAATGTAGAAGGCAGAAAATTCTTTTGGTAAAACGTGACCTGCACGAAGAAACACTTCATGTACGGTTCTTCTTTGCAGACGCCATGATGATGACAAGCTTCACTCCTGGTTGGGGATTGAAACGTTGCCATCTTCATTAGGCTCATTATGAGGCATAACTGCTGGGGAACAATTTGCTCCCCATTTCCTGTCTACAAATTGCCTGTGGTGCTGGGCATGTGGAGCCACGATGGAAATTCGATATGCAGGTTGAATCAGGCTTTGTGTACCACTATTACGAGTTTTTTTTTCTAGAAAGGCAGAATGCAGTTGCTTGAAACATCAGCAGTTCTGCAAGGGTCTGTGTTTCAGCTTTTTGCTGCTGTTTATTTTTTATTCTGAAATGTAACACAACACTACTAAAAGGAATAAATGTAAATGTACAGCACACTACATCACTATAAAGCACATATAGCTTCAACCACTACCAAAGACAAATTAAACTTCAGTAGCAACACTGAATTTTGGTTCCATACCTATCCTTTCTCTTTGACACAACTACATTATGTCCTTGAACAACAATTATCCTGCTTTTTATGGTAATCATGTTCATGGATTTTTAAAAAACACATCACATATTTTAATGAATTTCATATGCAACCCTAAAAACTAATGTTGACTATTGTGTAACTGTGCCTATATTTTAACTACAGTAGCATTGGATATAATAATTTATAACTTGATTTCCTTCATTCACTGTTATGTTCATACAATGTACCTAAGTTGTTTATTGACTCTAATTTAAAATACATAAAACAGAAAGTAGTCTGCACTAGGTGAGTAATAGACGCTAACTTTCACATTTTCAGAGTTTGTAAATCTTTAAACAAAACTCAATCTGTTTGCAAATTGGACCCAAGGGGACTCCACTTACTACTATTTTAACTACTCCAGGATTTAGGTTTGAACTCCATTGATTTTTATCATCAGCCAAATTCACTTTTCTTCAAATGTATTTTTATAAACATATCTATAGAGGCTGAACTGTCTTCTCAAAGTTTGTACTTCTATGCTTATAATGACAAATGGATAGTTTCTTAGATTAAAATTAAGAATTACATGTAATCATTCTTGTTTGTTTGTTTGTTTTCTGAGTCCATGGCAAAGCAAATTTCATAGAAATATTTTAGATACAATTCAGTCTGTGCTTGGCACCACTGTATACATCCCATATGTGTTATTGTATTGAATCCCTATCACAGGATGAATGATTACTTGCTACCAGTTATAAGTGAGCTTAAAGAATGCAAGTCCATTAAACAATACATTGGAGCTCAGACTGCTAAGGCAGAGCTAAGATTGAAAGCTAGAGACTTTGTTTCATGATTCCATGACCTTAAACCAATATGTTGAACTGTGTTGTAAAGGCTGACTCACCTTCAGGGACAGCTTTTTTTCTGAATTTGGTTGCGAATGGGTTTCACCTTCCTAATCAGTCATCGCCACAGTTAGATGTATGTCACTGGACCCAGGCCTGTAAAGACACGGGCATCAGATGTAACATGCTGAGCAGAAAAGCAAAGATCACACTGCCAACTTACATCAGGAGAGCTGGTGTATCTCTTGGAATTCCTGTGTTCTGCTTAGGAACAGTTAGAGTAGCTGGACAGCCTGAGAGGACAAGGATAAGAAAGGTCCAGTCTATTACCACTATTCCTGAAGGCCTCAAAAACAAATGAATAATTATGAACTGCCCCAAAATGCTCTCAAGGGCAGGGACAATATGACTTCAGCCCACAATTTGGAGAAAATGGCAGAGCTATCAAACAAGCAGCCATTTCTCCCAGAAGGTGGGCCACACTCTCACCATGAAAGGTGACCTAGATGCCCCACACTGTGAGATAGTTCTCTGGTGTCAACAGGCTTTCACATGGACCAGAATAGAAGACAAAAAAAATCAAGCATACTCAGCTTTTTAATTGTTAACAAAGGGTCTGATCATATGCAATAGAGGACAGAGAGCCTCTTTGATAAATGATGCAGGGAACACTGGCTATCCACATGCCAAAGTTTGAATTAGACCTGTATCTTTTACTATGTCCTGAACTAAAATAAAAATGGATGAAAGATCTAAATGTTAAAGCACAAATATACTGGAAGATAAAGAAGGTTAAACTCTTGGAAGTTGTAGACATAGGTAAGGAATATATGAAAAGAACCTTCATTGCACATTAAACAATATCAAGAATGAACAAATGAGGTGAAATTAAAATACAAAGCTCTATACAGCAAAACAAACAACTAACAATTAAAGAACAATCCACAGAAAGAAAAAAATTGTCAGCTATTCTTCAGCCAGGGGACTAAAACCTAAAATATATTTTTAAAATTTCAGTTACATTAAACACATTAAAATTAAAAGACCCAATCAAAACAATGAGCAAGTGAAGTGAATAGAAACTTCACAGGAGCACAAATGGCCAATAAACACATGAAGAAATGTTCAACATTACTGCCCATTCAAGGAAATTAAATTAAAACATGACATTCTCTTTCATCAGAGAAAGCATAGCCACCATCAAGAAATCAAACAATGACCAATGACCACAGAGGACATTATCCTCCATGGAGGACAAAGGGACCCTTCTCCATTCTTAATGAGAATGTAAACTAGTCCAGCAGTTATGGAAATCAGTAGGGAAATTCTTCAGAAAACTAGCGATTTCATTTGACCCACCTATTCCTTGTCTATGTATCTTCTCCCTCATCAGAAGAATGGAAAAAGAAGATGTATTTACACACAGTGGGGTACTACTCTGCCATAAAAAAATGAACTTGAGTCTTTAGTAGGAAAATACATTGACCTTGAGACCATAACATTCAGTGAAATAAATCAGACACACAGCTTAAATATCACACAATTTTTCTTACATGAGAAATCCAAAACATAAGGTGAAAACTAAAAGATAACATGAAGTAGTAGATCTTTCTCAAATGAGGAAAGGAATAAGAGCTTGAAGCAGTAGAGAGGGTAAGAGGAGGAAAACCTATTCAGATGTGTTATATAGGACCAGTGAGATAGCTCAGCAGTCTAAGGCACCTGCTTAGGCAAGCTCAGGCAGGTGCAGGAGACCGTGGTTCGATCGCCAGCACCATGTGCTGCACCAGCCCTGCCCCCAGGGTGGGCTGAGCCAGCCAAAAAAAAAAAAAAAAAAGAATGCATTATGTAAATGTATCTTTACATTTATAGGAATGTAAACTTTATGTATTACAAATATGTACTAATAAAACAATATGATCCTATTCCAGCTGACTCTACCCTACAACCATTCCAAATGTCCCATAGTCCTTCATTCATTACCATGAAAGTCCCCAAATGCTGAAGTCTATGAAATGCCATTGAGCAGGGCCAGTGCCCTCTCACACTCTTGGGTCAGTCCACAGAGCTCGCTCCTGTGTGCTTTTCCTGTATGTGGCAGTACAGACCCTGAGAGGTCTAGTGCTCCCACTTCTCCCCAGATCTAGGATCACTAGGGCTACTAGCCCTGAAGAGGCCTAGAGATGGATGGAGGCTGTAGGTAACTGGTGGTGACGAACATAGAGCCACGGTGAGAGAGCAGGTGCTACTGGAAGAGCTCCAGAAAGCCACCCGGCGGGCCATGAGTCCCAACTGCTGAAGGGCTGGTGGGATGGTTAGGCAGGGGACTCCAATACTGAGAACTATCCCTGAGAGCTAAGAGGCCCTGGCATTCGAAGCTCCCAGCTGCAACATTAAGGGCTGAGAGTAACTGACACTCAAAGGCTAATCATGCTAACAACTGAGAATCTTCACGTTGTCAAATGATTTCTATTCACAGTGAGCAAAATAATTCTCAGCTGATTGGTGGCAAAGGCAGTAACCCTGAAGGACAAAGCCCTTAGTTTTACTGTCTCTAACATTAGGTTTTGGAACAAAAGTACCTCCAAAGTCTCTTCTAGCTCCAAAAATGCTGTAGCTCCTTGCCAAGTAGTAGCAGTGTGGGCTCCTGGTTGTCATTACAAAGTGTTATCATGATTAGATAATACCAGGAGAGATTTGCATCCAGATTTAACATGCAGAAGAATAAATACATTTTATGCCACTCTAATTTAGATGGAGCCATATCTATCAGGCACCCTACCCATTAGTGACAGATTGTGTATATCATTTATGTATTTATGTACATGCAGTAGCCTCTTAGAAGTCCTTAGCAAATTAGACACAGGCTGCTTGCAATAGTTATAATTTTCTTTTATATCCCCCATTTAAAAAGATTAAGTGATTATTTTAGTCTTGGCTTAGGAAGGCCATTTTAATGATAAAACATATTTTTTAATTATCTGAGTGTTTGGTTACTGATTGAAGAATATACTATTATTTTAGAAAATTATTATACACAGAATTATGCTAAGTATTACCAGGATTCATTAAGTAATATAGCTTCCTCAGATATGGCATCATTCTGCTCATTCTTAATTTCAAATGGATGAAAAGATAAAATAATTACAGCAATATATTTTGGAAAAGTACAGGTTTAAAAATAATATAACAATTTATTCAACTTGTTAGATGATGAATTATAAATATTTTTTAAACTTTCATATATTTTATTATTATTAAACTTATTAGTACAGATATGTACAATTACCACATTTATCATAGAGAAATTATTCCTGTATTTGATATATCTTGAGTCCTTTTTTTCCCATTTCCCTCTTTTCAACTCTTCTTTCCTTCCTTATTTACAAAGTTCTGTTTTCATTTTATCCTTCTTTGCTCACTTTTTTCTTCTCCTTTCCTCCTTCTTCCCCATCCCCCTTCACTTTTGAACAATTTCTTCCTATTTTACAGTGTCTAGATACATTGGGGTTTTTATTTACATTTTCACCAGAGACAATGTGATATTTACACGTGTTATTTCACTTAAGAGTATGGTCTCAAATTGCTTCCATGTACCTGGAAATGTCTCAAGTCTGTCCCTCTTGATGGTTGAGCTGTACTTTATTGTATAAAAACAAAGTTCTTTTAATCCATTCCTCAGTTGATGGGCATTTGGTTGCTTCTAAGATGTAGCTTATTGCAAACTGTGCTTCTGTAGACATGAGCACACATACATAGGTGAGGAATGACACTTCTAATTCTTTCAGAAAGGTACCAAGAGGGGAGTAGCAGGGTGAAAACGGGTCCTCCAGTTCTGGTGTTCTGAGGAATTTCCACACTGATTTCCAGAGGGGCTGCTCCAGTCTACACTCCCACAGTGGAGAGGGTTCCTTAGCTCCCTCAGCCCCACCAGTTTTCGTTATTGATTGATTTCCTGATAAGAGCTTTTACTGCTGGAGATGAAAATCTGAATTCATCTTAGATGGCCTTTTTGTGTTTTTGTTTGATTTATTTATTTATTTATGTTATGTATTTAGTACAAGGTCTCACTACACAGTTCAGAGTCAGAGTAATCCTCCTGCTTTCTAAGCCTCCCCAGCACTGGGATTACAGGTATGCACCACCATGTCTGGTCTCTGTGGCCAGCTCAGTGTGCATGTGGTGCTGTGCAGGGAGCCCCAACCCCTGAGATTGCCTAAGCACGCACTTAGTCCACTGAGCTATCTCAACAGCCCTGTTTGCTTTATTTTTAAAGAATACAAAATAATAATAGGGAAAAAAATTAGAAATGATACAAGATTTCACTAAACGAAGAAATAAAAATTCAACAATTGTTGTATTACATGATGCTATCTTCCAATTAGTTTTTCAGGTTACTATATATAAACATGTAAGAGTCATTTAAAGAAGAAAAAAACAATAATAAAGAAATTATAAAAAATTCAAAAATAGGAAGAAAAAATCAGAGCAAAAAAAATTTAAGCATTGAGTGTTATTTTCAAAAGACCAGCAGAAGTTGACAATACAGTTATCCAAATACTTCTGCATAGATACCTAAATATATCTTTTCCCTTCTTTCTTTGGTCCTTTTCCCAGTTTTTCCTTCCCATTGAACAATGACTTACCCTTTCACAGTATCTGTTGTACCTTCTAGGTTTTCATGACTCTTTCAGGTTCTCACCTAGTGAGATAATACGTCTGCATATGTGGATCTGATTTATTTCATTTATCAATATAGTGTCTAGCTGCATCCATTTATCTATAAAAGCCTCAAATTTATCATTTTTTATAGCTGAATGATACTTTAATGGGTAAAAATACCGTATGTTTTTTATCCACTCCACAGTTGGTGGGCATTTGGGTTGTTTCCAAGATTTAGCTATGATCAATTGCACTTCTATAAACATGAATATATATATATATATATATATATATATATATATATTTCTGTAGTATGATGATATCAGTTCTTTTGGAAAAATACCTAGGAGAGGGAATTGGTGGATATAATGGGACCTCCAATACTAGCCTTTTAAGGAATCTCTATCATTTATACTGATTGGGTCTTTAAATTTAGGGGCTCTGGCTTTTATTCAATTCTTCATATGTTCTAGATATTAGACCTTTATCTGATTAGCAACTGGCTAAAATTGTTTCGCACTCTGTGTGTTGTTTTTTCACTCTGTCAGTGAATTCTTCTGTAGTGGAGAAACATTTTAAGAAGAGGAGATCCCACTTGTTAATTCTTTGCCATATTTTCCATGTAGTCAGAGTTTTGTTTGTGAAGACTTTGCATATACCTATGTGTTCAAGAATTCCATTTTATCTTCTAGCAGATTTAGTGTTCTTTTTATTTTATTTTATTGTTTAAAGAGAGTACAAATTAGAATTAAAAAAGAAAAAAATTACAATACAGAATTTCACTTAACAAAGTAATATGAATTTCACAGCATTTGTTGTAATATATATTGTTGTCTTCCAACTAGTTATTCATATTATGAGATATATGCATATAAATTTGAGAAAGAAAGAAAAAAGGAAAGAAATATATAAGAAATTAAGAAGAAAAAAGTGTAAACAATTGAAAAAAGGAGATGAAACAAATTAAAGCATTAACTGCTCCTTTCCATAGACCAGCAGAAATACACGGTACAGTTGTCCAAACCATCCTGCTTACATACACAAATAAGTCTCTTTCTCCCACTCCCTTTCATGTCCTTTTCCTCAACTCAGTAACTCATTTCTTTTGAATAAGTTCATTCCTTTTTTCCTTTATCTATTGTACCATTCAGATTCCATTTTTCTTTCAGGTTCGCACAGTAAGGAGACAATATGATATTTGCACATGTAGGTCTGATTTGTCTCACTTTAGAATATGTTCTCAGCAATCTGAACTTGAGTCCTGGTCTCTCACCTTCCTTTTCAGGAAGCATGAGTGTCACCACTCTCTTCACCACCTTCTCCACCACCTACCAGTCCTTGGGCTCAGTCCGGGCTCCCAGCTAATGGGTGGGACGGGCCAGCAGAGCTACCAGAGTCTATGAGGGTGCTTGGGGCTTGGGCTCCCTGGTCTCCATGTCTCGCTCCACCATCCTCAGGGGTGACAGGGCGTCTGCGGGCCTGGCCGAGGGAGTGGCTGGGGATCTGGATGGCATGCACAGTATACACATTGAGGAGGCCATGCAGGACCTGATCGACTGCCTGGCCTCCAACCTGGAGAGAGTGAGAAGCCTAGAGATGGAAAATCGGAGGTTGTAAAGCAAGATCTGGGAGCACCCAGAGAAGAAGGGGTCGCAGGTTAGAGACTGGGACTATTACTTCAAGACCATTGAGGAGGTGGATGTGCCCAAATCTCAGGACCTCGGTAAGATCATGGTGAACATCAGAGCCCAATATGACGTTCTGTCTCAGAAGAAATGAGAAGAGCTGGACAAGTATTGGACCCAGCAGGTTGAGGAGAGCACCATAGTAGTCACCTCTCAGTCTGCTGAGGTCGGAGCTGCCGAGAGGACACTCACAGAGCTGAAGCACATGGCCCAATTCTTGGAGACTGACCTGGAGTCCATGAGAAATCTGAAGATTGGCCTGGAGAATAGCTTGAGAGACCTGGAGGCCCGCTATGCTATGTAGATGGAGCAACTTAGTGGTGTCCTGCTGCATCTGGAATCTGAGTGGGCACAGACTCCAACAGAGGGGGAGCTCCAGGCCCAGGGGTACGAGGCCCTGCTGAACATCAAGGTCAAGCTGGAGGCTGAGATCACCACTTACTGTTGCCTGCTGGAAGATGAGGAGGATTTCAATCTCAGTGATGCCCTGGACAGCAGCAGCGCCTAGGTGCAAACCATCCAACGAACAACTGCAAAAACGTGGATGGAAAATTAGTGTCTGAGACCAATGACGACAAAGTGTTGAGACACTAAAGCAACAGGAGTCGAGTGTCCTTGGGAAATAGCGAGCAAATAAAAATAGAGAGAGAGAGAAAAAAAAAGAGTATGTTCTCAGGCAGACCACAGTGGCCAGGTTTCTATCCCCAGTGAGCTATGCTGGCTTTGCCCCTGGTGCTACTGAGAAAGCAATTCAGACTGGGCGTGGTAGCATGCACCTGTAATCTCAGCACTTGGGAAGCTGAAAACAGGAGAATCACTAGGAGTCAGATCTACATAGTGATACCCTGTACTAAATACATTAAAAAAAAAAAAAAGAGTATGTTCTCTAGTTGCATCCATTTACCAACAAAAGACTCAAATTTATCCTATTTTATAGCTGAATAATATTCCATTGTATAAAATTACCACATTCTTCAGTTGATGGGCATCTGGATTATTTCCAGGATTTAGCTATGATAAATTGTGCTGCTATAAACATGGATGAAATTGTATCTCTGTGGTATAAGGTTTTCAGTTCTTCAGGAAAAATAGCTAGGAGGGGAATAGCTGGCTTGAATGGGATCTCCAATCTTAGCTTTTTTAGGAATCTGCACACTGATTTCCACAGTGGTTGTACCAGTCTGCACTCCCACCAATAGTGCAGAAGCATTCCTTTTTCTCCACAGCCTCTCTAGCATTAGTTATTGGATGATTTCTTGATGTTAGCCATTCTTTCTGGGGTGAGATGGAATCCCAGTATTGTTTTAATTCATTATTTCTCAAATGACAAATGATGTTGAACATCTTTTCATATATTTACTTGCCATTTGTATTTCTTCCTCTGAGAAGTGTAACTTCATCTCAGATGCCCATTTTTGGATTGGGTCTTTGAATTTGGGGTGCCTGATATTTCTTAATTCTTTGTATGTTCTAGACAGAAGGCCTTTGTCAGAGAATCGGCTGTAATTTTTTTTTTTTTTTTTTTTTGCC
>NDGM011159590.1:0-17068 GCA_002564305.1 Octomys mimax | reverse complement strand
ATTTGGTTTGAAACTGTCTCATTGCTATTTGTTTCTCAATAAAATTGTGGAAAAAAATAAAAATAAATAAATAAGTCATAATACTTAAAGTAATCATTTATATATATTGAAGTATGGGTAAAATGTGTTATAGCTTGTATCTAGATGACACCCCCAAAATTCTTGTGCTCATGGATGAGGCTTTTCAGGAGTGGCTGGATTTAGGGTGCATGAATATTGATTAAGGGTTTATAATAGGTGGATTAATCTACTGGTAGGAATTATCATAATTCTGGGTATAGGTGATGGGATCTGTAGAATGAATGGCACAAAAGGGAAAGGTGGAAGGGAGGCTGCTGCTGCTTACTGCTATTTGCCTTCTGCCTGCCTTACCATGGACTGCTTCTCCCCATAATGCATTTCTGCTATGCCATCCTGTCTTGGAGCTAGATGATCCTGGACCTAAGCCTCTGCAAATTAGGAGGTTAAATAAAGTTTTCTTACATTAACTTATGGGTGTTGGTTATTTTGTCCCAGCAACAAGAAAGTAACTAAGACAACATGATATGTCTTATATTTGCTGCCAAATAACACTGTATGTATGTGAAGTGGAAAATGGGTAGGGGTGAAGGTCAAACTAAGTTGAAAGTTTACCACTTTTGAAGTTAGCTGCCATATGAATTTATTGTATTATTATGTCTTCTTTTCATGTGTTTACAATTTTCCACCAGAAAATATTGAAAATTACGGATAACAATGTAGTTCAGTGGTAAAGCACTTTCCTTCAAAAGCCTTCAAAAGCACTTGCCCTGGGTTCAATCCTCAGAAGAGAAAAAATAATTAGAAAATAAAGTAATTTTATGCTGTTTCTTTATGGAAATTTAAAAAAACAAGTGCTGCATGAGGTCAAAATTCATTGCCTTATGTGTAGCAGATATGATTTATATATTTATTAAAGAAACTGCCTCATCTCAACTGAAGAAGTTCAATAGTAATGTGAGCATCGGCTTTATTTTGTTTCCCCCTTTTAAAGAACACGTGACACCAAGAGTCCTGTTTATGACTTGAACAAAACTGCAGCACCCACAATTTGAGCAATGTAAGCTGAAAGACCATAAATCGCACCACGTGAACATTAGGATTGTGTAGAGTTATTTGATAATACATTTTTAAGGGCTCTGAGTGACAGAGTGCTCGAGCTTTCAGGTTTAGCCATGTGCTTTCCCACAACAATGATCTTAAAAATAATACCGTCCTTTCTAAACCACGCCTGGAGAATGAGTTACTCAGGACCATAGACCAAAATTACCATCAGCCCTTCCTACCTGCAGATAACAGGACTGGCAGATGGGGAGGGCCCGTTGTAAGGTACTTAAACATCCACTGATTTAGGAAGGTGTGGGGGATCTTGGAACCAAACCTCTGTGGATACCAAACTCTGTGGACATTTATGTAAATACAACTTAGTGGAATCTTAGTTCCTGTAAAAATGTTGAAGCTATTGGTTTTGTGCTCCTTTGCTCTGTTTTTATTTTGACTTATCATTTTTGTGGTTGGCTTGATTTGTTTGTTCACCAGTTGTGGTCATTTTTCCAAGAGGTTGCAATGAAGTTTCTTGTGACGAAGCCTACCAAGTCCTCTTCTCTTCTGAGTTTATTTATACAAAATTGCTAAGAGGAACTTGTACAGTTTCCAAAGAGCCTCAAGGAACATAGTTTCCAGAAAATCAGATAACTGTGTACCTTTATCCTTCTGCCCTCTGTCTTAAGTGAGCTCCTGATTTAGATACTGGCTTCCAAATGAGTTGAAACCAGTAGTCCAGACACACATCTAACATACAAGTTTGTTCATTCAGCCCCTAGAAGAGAAGGACAGAGTCTCTTTCAGCTTCTATTCCACTCTTAATTCCAGTGATACTCACCGATGTTGCTTTGCTTGCAACAGACTTTGACTTCCATAAACAGACTATTGAGCATTAACTCAGCAAATGCCATGCCAGGCATAGTGCATAAAACAACAACTCAGAGTTACAAAATTAAAAGAAGATAAACAAGCAAAAATATCTTAGATTATAAGGAGCTCAGTGATACACAGAACTGGGCCCAAGGTACCATCACTGAAACAGTGATGAGAGCATTGCCAGTGATGGAGCAGGTATGAGACTAAGGAACCTTGCAAGGCCTCTCGTGAGAAGCCTATGCTAATTCTTGAGTGTGTAATTTTAAAGTTCTGCCTCATAAATATGTGTGTCTCTACAGAGGCCAGATAGAAACATTTCAAGACACTTAGGAAGGATGAGCATGGACAGAGGAAGGATGAGTTGTGTCATCCTGGATCAAGGATGTTGTGAGCATGTAAATGCCCAGAGGAAAGATGGTACACAGATGGCTCAGGGGACGAGCCATGATTGGGGACTGTGAATGGGGACGAGCAGTGAGAAATGAGGTCGGGGAGGGGCTTGGGCCATGGACAAGTGGGTAGTAGAAAAGTTTTGCTCCACAATACTACATAGGATTCAAGGGAGCTACTCTTGACTCAAATCTTTAAGCATGGCCTAGACCTGCCTCTGCAGTTGGTACATGTCTTAGCACGTCTGAAATTCTGGTAGGTTGCTGCACTTTTCAGGACCACGTTTGGGGAAGGATTGGGGAAGAGAAACATGAACAAATACACATGTAAAAGGAAACAAGCCAGGCATACTTGGCCTTTGAGAGGAGGCTTAGTTGTGGGAGGAAACTGGTGATTTGGAACACAGCTAGTTTTCTGAGTGTCTTTTATATCTTCAGCCTGACTTTGAGGATTGGTATGGAGTCCCGGAATGGGAAAGTGTGGTGACAGACAGGTATAAAATGCAAAAATTTAAATCTGATCCTATTGCTTTATTAATCCCTTGAAAATACTGGGCTATAAGCTCTCCTGCTTAAAGTCCTCTCTGAATGCCAGTGGAGGTCATCTATTGCTCTTTCACTTGCCCGCAGTTGTCTGGACACAATGCTGCGCCAAACTCTGCTGAAAGTTGGTGATATTGTTCATGAGGACCACAGTGACAGCATCCCAGGAAGGGGGCCAAAGGCTTCAGGAGCGGAAGTGGTGAGCAGGAGAATGTCATGCCCTTGCAGCCAGCTTGGCTACAGACCTGCTAAGCCCAGCCGAGCCACCTCCTGGCGCACACAGGCACAGATGGCCCAAGCGATTTCAGGGCATGTGAGGGGTGGAGGCTGCCATCAGGTCTGCATCCAGCCAGGTACTAATCTGCCCCTGCTGGATATATGCAAGGGGCCAGGAGACAGTCAGGCTCCAGAGCACGCCTCCTGCCTCAAGGCTGTGTTATGTTCACTGTCTAACTGGCTGTGCCACACCAGAAATCTGGTAGAGCCTCAGTAACTGTGCATCAATTTGAGCCTAATTGTTATTTAAATATAATGCAGAAAAAATGCCAGTAAAATACAAATTGGAATGTCTTCAAATTTCTGTTTTAGACAGAATTACAAATTTTTTAAAATGCAATTTTCTGTTTTGTTCAGTTACTGACTCAAAAAATATTTACTATGTTCTTTATATGCTCAAGATTATAGGCAGAACTACAGCAAATCAGAGAGACAATCAAGGCAGAGAGACAGGCATTAAATATACAGCCCATACAGGAATTACAATGTGTAAGTTCTAGGAAGACATATAACATGTATAAGACCATTAACAGCAGGGTGATGTCTGAATGAAATCTTTTTTTAAATCAAATGACAAAGAGTTAGGCCTGCTCATTGCAAAAGTTTAAAGCTATAGAAAGTGCAGAGATACAAAGCCTTTTTCTCTATGGTTTTCCATATGTACACAAGCATATAACTTGTTCTATATTTTACATCAGTAGAATTGAGCCATCACCCCAGCAACGTGTTTTATTTTTGTAGAGGATTTTTAATAATTATAACAATACAAATTTATAATGTAAGTCCTCTTCTATAGTCCTATTCTCTAGGATAATATACCTATTAACAGATTCATCCCACTTTTCTTCATATTGCATGGATATATCATTATTTATTCATTCTTCTGTTGAAAGACATCTAGATTGCCTATAGATTTTCTGCTATTAAAACTACACTAAAAGCCTTGTGTGGAGGGAATTATGTCTCAGTAATTCCAGCACTTTGGAGGTGTTATGGTTTGTGTCCAGTTGTCCACCCAAAACCTCATGCAGTCATGGGGTAGACTTCTGGACTTTGTGATTAATTCATGATCCAGTGTTGGGACTATGGGTGTGAGTGCTGCTGGGATTATGGGTGTGAGTGCTACACCCAGCCTGGGGCAGACAGCCTGAATGCAACATAAGGGAGACAGACTTTCTCTCTGCAGCCTTTGTTGCTGCTACTCCTCCCTTTACTGTCTTGTTCTTTGTCACCACTGTGAACAGCTGCTCTCTGCCATGTGCCACCCTGCCTTAGAGCCACTGAGTATGGACCAAAACCTTTACTAAATGTGAGCTAAAGAAACCTTTCCTTCCTTCATTTTGGGTGTCAGATATTGGTCCCTGCAACAAGAGAACAGTAGCTGAGACCGGAGTGTTGAGGCAGAAGGCTTGCAAGTTCCAATCAGCTTGGGTAAACGTGTGACTTAGTGAGACTCTGACTCAAAATAAAAATGTAAGAGGGCTGGAGATGCAGCTCAGTGCAGTGGTCCTGTGTTAACTCCTAGTACTACAATAAAAAACCCCCTGCAGAATACAGTGACTGTATTTGAGGATGTACATTGCTTTATGCCCATTCATGAGTGATTTTATAGGCTGAGTCTCTTCAGGAGGAATTAACTGGGCCAGGGAAAGTGGCCCACCTTTTAGAATTTTAACAAGTGTTGTTGCCCAGTTGCCTGAGGATCATCTTCCCCCATGCTTCTGCTGGCCCTGGATTTTAGTCTCACTTTTCTCCTACTCTGTGGGCTGAAAAAAATTGCCTTATTGATAATTTAATGTACATCCTATTGATGGTCTGGAAGTTTAAGTATTCTTTTAATGTTTAGTAGCTATAGGCAATCATCAAGACAAAATTATATTTTGTCTATTTTCTTGTGAGTTGCTTTTGCCTTGAGTAGTCAATTTAAAAAAGAGAATAAAAGTAATAAAAGAATTTGAAATGGTACAGAATTTCACTAAACAAGATGATAGGAATTCAACAACAGATGTTATATTGCATATTGTTGTCTTCGAATTAGTTGTTCAGATTACAGGATATAAACATGCAAAATAGGTAAAAAATTACAAAGAAGTAAAATTTGAAGCATTAGCTCTTCCTTTCAATAGACCAGCAGAAATGAGCAGTACAGTTATCCAAGCAGCTATCCTGTATATTTACATAAATATCTTTCTTTTATTTCTTTTGTTCTTTTCCTCACTGCAATTCTTTCACACTTTGACCAGATTTTTTCCTTTTCACATTACCTATTGTGTGTTTCAGATTTTATTGACTCAGAATCTTATGACAATATGATGTTTAGTGAGACAATATGATGTTTATACTTATGGGTTTGACTTATTTCACTTATAAGTATGGCCTCTACTTGCATCCATCTACCCATAAATCCTCAAGTTTATCCTTCTTTATATCTGAGTAACATTCCATTACATAAAAATATAAAATCTTTTTTATCCATTCTTTAGTTGATGAACATTTCAGTTGTTTTCAAGATTTAGCTATGACTAGTTGTGGTATTATAAATATACATCTTGATGGTAGTTATTCTTTCTGGGGTGAAATGGAATCTCAGTGTTGCTCTAATTTACATTTCTTGGCTGAGAAATGATGTTGAACTTTTTTCATATATTTATTTGCTATTTGTATTTTTTCATCTGAGAAGTGCATATTCATCTCAGATGCCCATTTTTGGATTGAGCCTTTGAATTTTGGGAGTCTGAGTTTTTGAAACTCTTTATATGTTCTAGATAGAACTCCTGGAGTTGTTAAAAAGATGTTTGAGGGAAAGTCAGCTGAAAGTGTTTCCCAATTCATGGATTTTCTTTTTTAGTCTGAATGCTTTCTTTTGACCTGCAAAATATTTTCAATAAGATGAGGTCTCAGTTATTGAGTCTATGAAGCATTTCTGGTTGTTTGGTTTCGTTCATGAACTCTCTGCCTACACTTATGTCTTCAAGATTTTTACCTAGTTTCTCCTCCATTATATTTAGTGTTTCTGTTTTACTATCTATATCTCTGATCTATTTTGACTTTAGTGCATTGTCATAGACATGGGTCCAATTTTAGTGTTTGGTATGTGGAAAGCCAGTTTTTCCAGTGCCATTTATTAAAGATTCAGTCTTGTGTTCATAGTTATGGTGCATCTTCTAGTCTGTTTCACTGATCCTCAGGTCTGGTTCCCACCTCCCAACTCTCCCAGTACCATGCTGATTTTATCACAGTAGCTCTGCTGTGTAATTTTGAGTCAAGAATTGTGATGCTGCCTTCTTAACCTTTGTTGCCCAGGATTGCTTTTGGTATTCTAGGTCTCTTCTGCTTCTGGATGAATTTTAGGGAGGCTTTCTCTAGGTCTGTGAGGTATACTAATGGTATTTTAACAAGGATTGCATTGAATCTGTATAACAATTTTGAAAGTATTGCCATTTTCATAATGTTGGTTCTTCCTATCCACAAACAAGGAATATATTTCCATTTTTGGTATCCTTTTTCCAGTACTGTGGTGGTTTCTGGATAGATCTTTTACTTCCTTTATTAGATTGATTCCTAAGTATTCCAATTTTTTTTGGATGCTATTGTTAAAGGTATGGGCTCACTAATTTTTCTTTTAGTATGTTTGTTGTTTGTGTACAAAAATGCTATCAATTTTTAAGTGTTGGCTTTGTATCCAAGTATGCTACTCAATTTGGTTATTAAAACTATAAGTCTTTTGGTGGAAATTTTGGGATCTACTCTGTACAGTATCATGTCATCTGTAAACAATAATTTAACTTCTTCATTTCCTACCCTTATTCCTTTTATTTCTGTCTTGGGTAATTGCTTTGGCTAATGTTGCCAGAACTATATTGAATAGGAGTTATGACACTGGAATACTTGTCTTGTTCCTGATTTTAAAATAGCCTTCAATTTTTGAGCCTTTAGTATGATGCTGCCTGTTGATTTTCCATAGATGGCTTTTATCAGATTAAATATCCTCTATTTTGGTTTTCTGTAGGGTTTTTAAGCAGAATTAAAAAATTTAAGCTGCTTTCTTTCTAGGTGAATTAATAACCCAATAACTGACCATGTAACTTATTCCTTCAAGTGTGTGTTATGTCATGCTGAACTCATTTTTGCCAAATGTTCTGTATTCAGTACATAGTGGTGTGGTATTACTTTCATTTTTCATTCAAGATATGTCACTAGCACTTTGTACAAAGTGTCCTCCCAGGCCACCATGCAGGGGAGGGACGTAGTGACCATGCTCTTTCCACATTCTGGGACTCAGAGAACCTCTATGAATTCCCAGTTTAAAGCCTCAAGCCAACCCAGCATAAAACAGTGAACATTTTTGAAAATAAAAATGTGTTTCTTTGTGAATCCTAATGGAGGTTGAGACTCCTTGATTTGAACCTGTCCATAAATGGTGAGGGAGACAAGCGGAAGAAGCAGTCAGGCCAAATAGGGGTCTTGGAATAAACTCTCCAGATGTACTGAATATATTCCTTTCTGGCCCACCTCAGGTTGTCATCAACATTTCAACATTTAATGTCTTATTTCCTGCTTTTTTCTTGCCTGCCATAGCAATTGAACACATATTCCCTCTTTGCATAAAGTATGATACATATTTCTTTCTTTCTTGTGCTTTAGCCTATGAGGATCTTAAGTAGGGTTTCCCTCCCAGAAGGCAAGTTAATATCACAGCAGGAAGACTGACAGGTCAGAGCTGTCACATGTCAATCATCACCCTGTGCTTCCTGCTGTGACATGTGCATTGATTACTTTTACTTCTTTGTGCCATCATCTTTCTACATTTTCTCATTGAAGAGAAGGTATTTCTTCACTTTATATGAACAGTTTATATAGAGAGGGGGCAATTTGCTCAGAAAATTATAAACTTGCCTGGTACCATCAGCAGTAATTTCCTGCTTCCCTCTGAGACACCCTATTGTCGCCTTCCTTGCATGCTGCACTAGACTCTAACAGCATCTCTATCCTCTCCACCACTCTCAACCCTCTCCAAGGCTATCATTCCCCAAGTCTCCATCAATCAGCAGCACTGCAGGGACAATAAGAAAGTAATAATTTGAATATCATGAGAGCCCAATCATTCCTGAATGGAACTGACAGGGCAGGAATAATTGAGAGAAAATGCTCTGTAAGTGAAGCCATTAATTGGGCTTTCATAGTTGCTGCTTCTAATGTTCCGCAGGGATCATGGTATGAACTGAAGCAACCAAAAAAAGGTCCCTAGGCAGCTTCTGTAGTCACTTTGAACATCTACTGCCTTTGCTGCCAGTGGATGTATTTTACAAACCTGCTTCACAATGCAGTCACAAAGAGCTTGAGACTTGTTCACATAATCCTGTTCCTGCAATACAAACTGTAAAGCCCAGGCGATGAATGACTTCTAGAAGAGTACACCCTTGCAGATGGTAAACTATCTGAAACATTAGTGACATTATCTTTTTGAGGTGGTTAAGCTTAGCTATGTCAATTTGTGTGGCTTGGGATTCACCTAGGGGTGTGGCATTTGGACAATCGTGCCCTGGCCCCTTCCTCTCAGGAACCATTCCCCTGCTCTGCCTCCTGGCTGCCGTGAACCCAGCATATTGGTTCCACAGTGCCCACCATGAGGTTTTGCCTTAGACCCAGCTGACCGTGGAGTAAATCTCCTGAAACCATGAAACCAAATAAATCTCTCCTCTTAAATTGTAGCTGTTTTGCTTTGTCAGAGTGGGAAAGCTGATACACTTGTATTGGACAGTTATGGCCCAAGAACTGTGCAAACATTAGTCCTAGCTTTTCCTATAACCTAAGAGTGATCATCTTTTATGGTTTAGACATGTGAAAAGTGATAAGCAGACACATTAAGTAGTTACTTAACAGAAAGCCCAGATGGGATATGTGCTATTCCTTCTGCCCTTTGACCTCAGAACTCCATGCTCTTAGGCCTTGGGACTCTAGAACTCATCACAGTGCCCCTGCCATCTTGGGTTCTTGGATCGCAGTATCAGAATGAGAATTACACCAACAGCTTGCCTCTCTTCCTCTCCCTCTCTCTTCTACACATATCCTATTTGTTCCGATTAATACAATATCAGTATGGGAACCTTGGCTAAACCCATTCATGATCCAGAACATTCCAATATAGAGAAATAAAAATAAAAATATTTGTCATTACCAGGACACAAACCACACTAATCTAAGCACTGAAAATAAAATTGTTTCTTTGCTGGAAATACAGGAAGAAAGGACCTAGAAATTGCTCAGCACACACACTGCTGGCCAGGCTGAAAAATATAGCTTCACTTGGTGGCAACCTGACCACTAAAGTTCAAAGGTTCTATTATTAAAGGCAAAAATTAAGCAAGAGGATGGAGTGGTGCCCACAAACTATTCCTGAACCTCTGCTGGATTCAACGCTATTTCACTGATTTCGTCCAAAATATTTCCATGTCAGAATCCTCCTCTGAAGTAAAATACATATTGCATTAGACAACTGAATTAAAAACACACATTAGTATTTTTAAAAGAAGCATAATGGCTCTGTACTTAAATAATTGTTAATATGTATTTTTAAACTGTGCCAAAGAGAAAGTGTTACTACTAAGCACTAATAGAAATACTACAATAAATGAACCTACATCCTTTTGAGAAGCACTGAGTAGGACAGTTGCAAAGGTAGTAGTTTACTGCAAGCACTGGCAAACTTTTTTCTGAGTCAGCCATAAACGTTTCAGACTCCCAGGCTGTTCCATTTCTAAAGCAGCTAGCCAACTCTGCACAGTAGTGCCACTGCTCCAGCATCTGTTTGAAATCCTATAAAACCTTACTCCCAAACACAGTTAGCAGGCCATGTCTGGTTCACGGGTATCCTTTGCCTGCACATGGTTTACTACCTGCAGTGCTGAATTATGTTTAAAATTTTTAAAGCTGAATATGTTCCTCCTTACAGTGTGATTACTGAAATTCTCTAAGAATTGATTTCATATACAAATTGATGTCAGAACTCATTGACTGACTAGCTTGAATAAAGAGAATACTTGCTACACTGTGGTTTCTGCTACTTCAGATACTTGATCACCGACTGCAAATGAAGGGAGTATGACATTCTTGGAATAAATCATTTTGCATAATAACAGACAATATAGATAGAAAAGAGAGTGCTCCAAGTATTCCCAAAATGTGCAACTTCTATGACTTAGTTATTGATCTATTGAATTAGGGTATAGGTGAATTGAATTGTCTCTAAGAGTTCTAGTCATCCTGGATTTATTGAAAAACTTAGTTTTGGCAATTCTTTGAGAAAATAGTTAACTCATTCACTTGCTATTTATTGTAGTATTACAAGGGCCTATATGTTATTTGTATCTGTTGACATAACTGTCATGGAATAAAACTAAACATAACTTTGGCTTCCTATACTAGGAGGAGACACATGAAAGGAAGGAGGCAACAAAAGGAGGAAGAAAGGAAGGAAGGGATGAAGGAAAGAAGGAAGGAAAAGAAGGAGAGAAAAATCAGACAGTACTCTGCAATAGCTATACAGAAAATTAGAACAGGGTGAGTAAAGCTAGTGAAAGACAATTTGAGGAGGTTATATTTGACCCTCCATAACAAAATGCAAAGATGTTGTATATTTGCACTTCAGATTAAAATAAGGAGAAAAATCAGTACAGAAAGGAAACCAGGTTACACAAAGTTGCTGGACATATTCAAGAGATATAACATGCCATCAATAAATGTAGGAGAGGAGATAGGGCAAGAACGGTACCAGTTGAAGTTGTACTTGTGAGTGATAACAAGCTGGAAAAGTCACGTGATCCATGGTAGAGTTTAGCTTCTCTTAGAAACCCAACAGGTGGCTTCTCTTGGTTGTCTTCTATAAAAAATTGTAAGAAAATGATGAGTCAGGTAAAGTCTGGCCCTTTGCAAGCAGTCCAAAGCACATGCAAAGACTAGAAAGATCACGAACATCCCAGTGTCGGACAGACTCCATCTTGAAGTGTCAGAATGTTCCCAGCCAGAAATCCTTTACCTGGAACTGTTGTTTGTGTCAGGGGATGGTGGAGACATGGGTATTTGCTTATTCAAAAGGCTGAATGTGTCAGAGACGAGGTATTTGCTTGGCAGAGCAATTTTTGTCTTCCTTTCTTGTTTCCTCTGAAGTTTGCTGTGAAATACAGCCCTCAAGTGCAATTGGCAGTGATGTTTGTCACTCCTGGGACCTTCCACAGCAGCTTTCTGTGCCTGATCCACCAGGGTCTTTATTTTTCAGCCTCTTCAATATGGATAGGCATAGTGATCTCAGTAATTCCCCCCACTCCAAATTTAGATCCATTAGCTTATGGATCAGCACATGGAGAAGAGCCCCTGTTGAGCTGTAATACTTGAAGTCCAAATGAATGAGTAAGACATGCCCTATTATGTATCTGGGGCTTTGTAAAGGTGAGGCTTTCTCCCTATAACTCAAGTTTCCTCACCTTACATGTGGAAGAGGAAGCAGGCTTGGGGAAAAGAAAAGGGGTTGTGTTGTCTTTCCGTTCTGACTGTTGAGTTTTAGATCTTTGTTAGAATGCTGTGTATACGCTTGGAACTATGTGTCTGACATTCCTGGGAGAAGTCAAAGGTAGGAATTGAATGCCTGAAACTTAAATGATATTTACAACCATGGCATCAATTAGCACCTAGAAGCAGCCTCTAGCCTAAGCTATGAGCAGTCAGCATTTAGGAGGAAAAGAGCCAGAGAAAAAGACTGGGAAGCATCATCTATTCAGGACGGAATGAATGATGTTACCAAAGGTTAATCCTGCCTAAGCACAATTTATGTTGGACGTTCCTAAACTACACATCACCCCAGGAGTCTTTTTGGTAGGTAAAACATCGCAGCTTCTGGGATCAAATGTCAAAGTTTATTTCTACAAGCTGTAAAGGAAACCATCAGCTCCACGGACGGCACACCTGTGTTTTCTGGAGTCCTTTTTGTCAAGGGAACGGTGAGTCAGAAAGTTTGAATTTAACGCTTCATTCTGCATTCCCCTGAGCTCCAATGGGGCTACACAAACAACCATTTCCTGTAACCTCAGACCGTGCGTCCAGTTCTCACCTCAGCGCTGTCACCCACCCACACATGCAGGTTTCTGCCCACCACAACGCTGAAATAAGCTGAAGAGAAAAGCAGGTGAGTAGGAGAAAACGACAAAACTCTCCACCGTGACGGTTTCTCAGGCAAAGGGCCCAAGAGGACATGGAAGGCTTGAACCGATCACTGCCATATTCTCTTCACATTTTAAGGGTGCTGGTGCTGGAACAGGAAGGCTACCTCCTATAAATAAGGACCTCAGAGGGCTAGCCAGAGCACAAAACCAAGAGAGGGTGCCATAGATCACACCAACACACATTTTGCGTGATTTCCAGCAAGGATCTGGGCAGTGACTGGTTCAATTCTGGGATAAAACATTTCCTTAAAAGGAGATTGTTTAACTTGTTTTATTTTGTTAAAGGAGCTGATCCAAACAAATCCCAAAATTCAGTGCATTATATAAAATAAAGGCTCATTTCCCCCCTCATTCTCACCTAATAATCCACAGAGGAGCGGCTAACAAGCCAGCTAACAATCTTCAACTGTGTTAATTACTAAACTTCCCAACACTCCTGTGACTTGGTGTGATTTCTCCAGAGTTTGGCAGCCTGGGCAAGGGGTTGGCCTCGGTCTTCCCAGAAAGAGCTAACTACAAAGGCCCTGGAGGAACTTTACACACCCTAGAGTAACAGTGGAGGAATGCTCTTCTTCTAGACTAAGAAAAGTGTTTCCAGTGTCCTTCAGGCAGGTGACTAGCCCGTCTGTCCCTACTCTCACATACAGAGATGGTCAATCCATGTCGTGCACTCTGTCCTTACCATAGTGTCATTGTTCCAGGTTGAGTATACAGCCTGTGGCCTTGGTTCTTTTCAACAGGGCAGAAGCCTATTTGCTCTTTCTGCGAATGGAGATCCATCCACTGCACACCTTGCCCCCGAGCCTCAGTTCTCTCACCAGTGATTTTTGGTCTCCTTGTGGATTTCACATTCTTCTTGTCAGCAATGCTGTTAACTTTCCATCAGCCAAAATGGTTCAGAGGGTTCAAATCAGCCAGAGCAATGCTTTCCCTTGTTGTTTTCTTTAATTTTGTTTTTCTAAGAACAGCAACTGAAACAGGAAGCCCTAGAGCCCCCATCCCTATTTATTTTATTGTCTAGCTGCAATTTAGGGAGATGCACTAAAACTGTCAAAAGTGAACAGATGGAAAATAGTGTTTTAGTCTTCCAGGTGGGAGTCCAGCTTTCTAGGAAATTAATCTTCAAAATATTAGGAATTGACCATGCTGTTTTAAACCATCAAATAAAAAGTGATGGTTCTTATTCTTGTCTGCTGGCTACATTTCCATGCACAGGGGAATTGGGGAGAAAAGCACGCTTTTCTGCTTCTAGCACCCAAGGCAGAAGGCCCCAGGCTGAGGCATCTGCTTCCCTCTTGTGCCCTTCTGGGGAATGATGTTCCCAGCAGCTGGCTGCCCTCCCTATAGATCACCGTTGATTAGGAAGATTCAGTTCCTGTGTAGGAAGCATCCACCACACTAAGCCAGGAAATGCCTTGCTCCCTCTGTCCTTCACAGAGGCATCTGGATGTTTTGTAATACTGATATCCCAACAACATTCCAGGGTGTCATCCCAGCCTGCCTGCCACCTCCTGCTGCCCTTGAAGTCTCAGCTGGACCTGGGATTCCTTTCCACTTCCTGTGTTAGGCTGTTGTTCCAGCTTGTTGCCCGCCAGCTGTGGCCCAGCTGCTGCTGGAGAGGGGCCATTGGAGAGGGGGTCCTGAACCTGGTCTCTGAGCTCACTCCCTCTGCGGCTAGCGTGGTGCCTTAGGCCTTCAGGGTCTTTGCTTAGAAAGTAGCTCTACAAATGACAAGTGTTACTGACTGTCCAAAAGAGGATCGACAAAACCAAATGGCTTGGGAAGACTGAAGATTGAGTGCAATATTAAAAAAGAAAAGAAAAAGAGGCTTTGCCTTAGGGTTCCTGTTCTTTCCTTTTCCATCTGCCACTTTATTTGGATTTCCAAACCAGCAACTAAGGCACAGAAGTGACCATACCCTGAAATGTGTATGCTGATACCATTGGTGGAAACATTAACCATTTTCGAAGAAAACCATGATTTTCACATTTACCTTGGCTTTCACATTTCAGAGAAACGTAAACAAAATCTGCTTTAGTGTCCTGCCAAAAGATTAGCGTCTAGAAAGGTGAAAGCAATGCTCACAATACACGCAAAGTCAATGCAGCTCAAAATTATTCTCTTTCATGGAGGTGGCAAAGTACACCAATTCGAGGACAGCCCGTCTTGACAGGTGCTGGCCTGTGTCCACATGGACTTGCAATTCTATGCTTATTTTTTGTTTTTGGTTTGGTTTTTGTGCTCACTCCATCTAATATCTCATTCACAGGTTAATGCAAGTCTTATTAAATCTTTTGTTTATAGTTTTGTTAAAATTTTTAGAGGTGCTCACAGAAAGGACAAAAAGTAAGGCCTGGGCTGGCAAGATAACTCAGTGGTCTAAGCCCCTCTTTAGGCAAGCACAAGGACTGCGGTTTGATCCCCAGCACCACCTGCTGCACCAGCCTGGCTCCCAGGGCTGGCTCAGCTGGCCACAGAATCCAGGCCTGGTGGTGCATGCTTGTAATACCAGCACTGGGGAGGCTGGAAACAGGAGGATCACTAGAGGTACAGGCTGGCGAGATAGCTCAGTGGACTAAGCACCTGATTAGGCAAGCTCATGGACCAGGATTCGATCCCTGGTACCACGTGCAACACCAGCCCTGCCCCTGGGGCACACTGAGTCCAGGTATGGTAGAAGACACCTATAGTCCCAGCACTGGTGAGATTGAAAACAGGAGGATCACTACAAATCCAATCTGCATAGTGAGAGCCTAAAAATAAAAGGCAACCCCTTCATATGTCAGAAAATATTCTTTGGGTTCCACCTTTCAGTGTCTAATTTTTTTTCCTGAAAATGCTGTTAGCTTGTCTACAGCTATTTTGAAAGGCAAGGAAAGATTTTAAAAATTGTCTATCCCAAAGCTGAGCTTTTTAAAAAACTTATTTATGTAACAACTCCTTCTTAATAGGATTTTTAACTTTTGGATGACTTTTGTCAGAGAGCAATACCTCCTAGGTTAAAATTAATTTATTTTCCTGGCATTTTTTTCTTCTTAAGAACACAGCAGAGCAAGCCCAAGGCAATATTAGCAAAAGAGACCTTACAAAGTGAAAAATGTCACAGAAACGCTGGATTATTCAAGCTACCTAGCTGAGTATGAGAAACCACTGGGATTTTTTCCTCTAATTAATGTCAGCTCAACTCTGGAGATTCATACTGGACTTGAACTCCCTGGACTAGCATAGGCAGCAGCAAGCTGTTCTCAAAGGGAGAACTTGCTAGTAAGATAATATCATTTGTTTTGCAATAATACCTGAACATATTTTAATACTGGTTTCAATAAATAGAGTACTCTAAAATGGATTATAGGTATTATGCATAGTTGCACAAAGACTTAGACTATACTTACCATATTATACTAGTTATCTGTTAGTATCATATAAATGTAGTGGCTTCAAAATACTAATTTATTCAAAAAAACAGGACTCCAAAAATATTTGAAAAATGGCAACTTCATTGTAATAATGCTTTCTAAGATATTTTCAAAAAAAATAAAAATAAAAATATCAATTTAAGGCCAGCCAAATAGCTCAGCAGATTAAAGCACCTGCAAGGAGGTGCAGGGGCTGGGGCTCATTTGATGGCGATTGAGACTGGATATGGTAGTGCACACCTGTAATCCTAGCACTTGGGAAGCTGTAAGCAGGAGAATCACCATGAGTCAGATTTAGTAGTGAGACCCTGAGCATCCTCTACACCCTTCCCTAAAATACAAAACAAACAAACAAACAAAAAAACCAACAACAACAAAAAACCAGTCCTGGTAGGGGCCATGGATATGGCTCAGTAGAATAAGTGCTTGCCTGTGCAAACGCCTGAGTTCAATCCACAGTTCCACAAAAAAAAAAAAAAAAAAATCTAACCTGCAATTCTGTAGGTTAGAAGTTTACAGTGGGTGCTACTGGGCTGAAATTAGTTTCTATGGGACTAGATTCTTTCTGGAGGTTCTAGCAGAGACTCCCTTTCTTTGCTCTCTGGACTGAAGAGGCCACTCACATTCTTTGGCTTGCGGCTTCATTCTTCTTTCTTCCAAGCCAGTAATGTTGGATCAAGTTGGTTCATATGTTGCCATCTGTTGCTTTCTTTCTTCTGATTCCTTCTTCCACTTTTAAAATACCAGTATTTATGTTGCACTGAACAGGATAATACAGGATAATCTTCCTATGTAAATTTAGTAAATAGGAATTTGAATTCCATCTGCAACCTTCAGTATTCTTTGCCACGTAAGAGGACATACAGTTTTCAGGCATGGGAATGTGGAAAGCTTAGAGGAAGAATATCTTGCCTATTATACATATTAATAGATATTTGATGTTGTGAGTCATCAATTGGAGAAACAACTCGCTCTTTAAGTGAAACTCAGCAAAGCTGACGATTGAAACTTAAGTAGATTAGAACACAAATAAAACAGCATTTGGAGTGCTCTATGTAGTCTGAAATCCTACTGAGGGAGCTATGCTGCTGAACATTTATAAATAAGTACTTACTCAGCACCAGACACTGTTAAATCTGTGAATTACAACCTGAGAAAGTCTTTCCCTGCTGCCCAGGAGCTTGCCATGGTCAGGGACACAAGTATGCCACCAGCACATGAAAAGCAGCTACTATCTGAGGTACAGGATCTCAGGATAAACCCTGAGGGGATTTCTCTGACCTTCTCAGAC
>NDGM011159577.1:0-17646 GCA_002564305.1 Octomys mimax | reverse complement strand
AAAAAAAAAAAAAAAAAAAGAAAAAGAAAAAGAAAAAGAAAATAGCCAAATCTTTGTTGAAGAAGAATCTGATATGGTAACTTGTTTTATGAGACATCAAGATGTACTCTACAGTTACAGTATTTTAATGCTGTGATATTTACTCTTGTTAGACAAACTGACTCATAAGTAATGATTAAAAGTCCCAAAACATAATCTATATTTTTGATATCTTGACACACACCACAAGAAGCAGTATAGATCAATGAGAAATAAATATTAATGATTTGTTTGATGCTGGGAAAAATGTAAGATTCCTGCTTCACACCATAGTCATAGAAATTTTTGTGACCACAAATATTTTTTTCTGAAAGGCCAAGCTTAGATCTTTGGAATAAATTACAGAAAATAGTTTTAAGTCTTATGAAGGAAGAAGTTTGCCAAAATGGATAAGAAAGAAAATGTACCACAAAAATTCATACAATAAAAACATTAAATGACTATTTTTTTCAAGTAAATTCACGGAAAAGTAAGTGAAAAGACATTAATCAGAAGATATTTTCCAAACATGCAACTGACCCAAGACTAATAGATGTGTCTGTCAGGAGCACAATTACAAAATGAGAGCCTCCATGACATACCTATCACCCCTGTTATTAGAGTGCTAATTATCAGAAAGGCCAAACTAAACAATCAAAAATAACAATTGCTGGTGAGATTATGGACAATAGAAATTGTTATATGCGTTGGTAGGAATGTAAAATAATATAGGTATTGTGGAGAATAATGTGGAGGTGCCTCAGAAAGATCAAAATAGATTTACCATTTTATTCAGCTATTTACTTCTGGGTATATGTCCAAAAGTAAAGAAACCAGCATACCAAAAAATACCTGAACAATTCACAATAACTAAGGTATGAAATCAAACTTGTACATACCTATGGATAAATGAAGGAATAAAGGAAATTATAGATTTACATAATGTCATACTATTCTGCCATAAGGAAGTAAATTGTATCATATACCGCAAAATGCATGGGACTGGAGGATATTAAAATAAAGCAGACATGTGCACTACATATTGTTTCAGTTACTCTTCTTTCATTGATGGGACAAATATCTGACACTCAAAATGAAGGAAGGAAAGTGTTATTTAGCTCACAGTTTGTGGAGGTTTCAGTCTGTACTGAGCTGGGTCCAAGGCAGAGTGGTGCATGGCAGAGAGCAGCCATTCCTGGTGGTGGCAGAGAGCGAGAGAACAAGAGCAAATAGAAGTAGCAGCAACAGTGGCAACAGAGAGCATGTCTGTCTCCCTTATATTGCATTCAGGCTCTCCATCCCAGGCTGGTTGTAGCACTTACACCCATAATCTCAGCAGCACTTAAACCCATAATCCCAGGAGCACTCACTCTCATGATCCCATCTGATCATGAGTTAATTACAAACTCTAGAAGTCCACCCCATGACTGCAGGAGGCTTTTGGGGCACAACTAGACACAAACCATAACAAATACAGTTTCTCATATATAGGAGCTTTTATGGTATTTTTCAGTGAGCTCTCAAAGCCTGAAGTATCTATACTATTAGATAGCATTTTATCAAATATTTCCAAATGTTCCCATTTTCCATAGCAAATATATTTTTCTGTAAGGAACTGAAATGATTTATTATTTTGATTTTGAAGAGATTTATATGTAATTTATTTCATTTCCAACAGTCTGCCTCTTTATATTTGAGCAGTTCATACCATTTCCACAACCAATGGAAATCATTCCTTTAATGGGATAGATATGCCAGGAATCTAGGGAGGATATTTGCCTTGAGTTTCATATAGGTTTCTGCCTCATTTTGGCTAAACTAGACCAGAATTTCTTGGTTCCCAGTTAAACCATGTGATTTTGACTCTTGATGTGGTTTCTAACTATTTTTGACTGCCCTGCCAGTGGGAAGGACCCACCAACTGCTCACACACTATCTAAGCACAGCAGCTGCCTCTCAGGAGATGTGCCAACTGTGATATTTCTTGGCTTTAAATACTCAGCCACTTGTGAGTCACTACTGGTGTTTGGAACACCAGACTTTAGGTGTTTGTTGGTGCTGAGAATTACTAACATGAGGAGAACATGATAGGTGAGCATTGACTGTAGAGATCTTTTGTTTTATTATAAGTGAATTTGAGATGGGTTGAGGGAGAATTTCAAGGCACATTTTTCCCGTTCTCCATTGTTGCCCAAATTCTCAGGGACTGCTGAATTTATGAGTTGTTTCAGATTTATAGTGATCCTCCTGTTTTCAGCCTCCCCAGCACTGGGATTAAAGGCATGTGCCACCATGCCTGGCCTCAGTGGCCAATTCAGAGTCCCCAGGAGGCAGAGCTGGCATGGCATGTGGTGCTGAGGATCGAACCTTGGTCCCTGCACTTGATTAGGCAGGTGCTTAATCTGTTGACCTATTTTGCTGGCCAAGTTCTTTCATTCAAACCAAATACTACTGGAGGGAATGGAAGTGGTGGGACATACAATAATGGGATAATGATTTTTTACACGGAAAAAAAGTTTTTTTCAGATTGAAAATAGCCACTACCTTTGAAAATAGTATAGAAATAAATTTAATACTGCACCAGGAGCTATAAAGAATCAACACCAATCTATTCTATAAGATTCAGCACATTGGCCTTTTAGTTAGTGTCTTGTATCTACACAGATCCAATATGTCTGGTCATTGCAATGAGAAGATTGCTCCATTGATTACTGGGGCAGGTGCCCTTGCTTTGCTTTTCAGAGGACTGCTTTGACTACTTTTATTACAGAAATGCTGAAGGCATGAAAAGCCTAATCTGTGTACCATTTTCACTAACAAGAAGTTGAAAAATGCTTGAATTTCACCATTGTGAACCACTCTGAAATTTGTCAAGTTATAGTCCTATTTCAGCCTTACAGGTTAAATAAAATATATTTGAAGCATTTTAAAACTCACATTGTTAACTTAGGAGACTGAGGAGCTTATGCAATTTAAGGTCAGTAAAACTATATATTTCCCTTAAAGAAAGAACTGGTTCATTTTGGTGAAGTTTATTGTACTTTAGCATCTGCCACTCCTCTTGAATAAGGAGGTGGCAAGGATTTGTATTAGTAAATGACTTCCAAAGGCCCAATAACCTGAGAAAAAATATACAGAGATATAAATGGGATCTGCAAACATTTTTGATTGGCTTATATAGAACATTAAAAGGTGAAAAGAAAGTCAACATAGCCATTTGACATTTTTACACAAAACTCTTGAGTTATCTTGAAAAAATCAGACCAAATGGTAGGTTTTTTTTTTCCAAATGGTAGTTTTGAACCTGATTATGAGGCAATTACCTCAGCCTGAGTATCCCCTGCTATCTTTGGGTTGGAGAGCAGTTTTTAATGTGTCTCTACTTTCTGTCATTGACATTATGTGATGTCAGTCACTGAATTTATATCTACAAAGGACATCTGAATTTACTGACCATGAAAATCTTTCTATCCAGATTGTTTACTTCCCAGATTTATCCTTCTCTCTATCCATAGGAGTTCTACTCCCAAACTATTTCTTTATCACATTCATATTCTACTCTTTTTTAATCTTTTAAATCTTTTTAATGATACACATTGTAAAATTTGGACAGGGTGTGTATCATAGCTGTTTCTTCATTCTAGTACTAGACTGTCTAATGGCCCCTCCAGTACTTTTCTGGAATCTTGATCACCAATAGAATCTGATAGCCAAGAATTAATACTATTATTATTATTGTTGTTGTGGTTGTTATTATAAAAATCACCTGAAGGAACAGCCAATATCACCTATGGGACAGAATATTTCTAAGGTGAGCCTGTAGAATATTGTGCCAGGAAGGAATAAAAGCAAGGAACACTTACTACACTGCATCAAGGTGACAAAAGAACCAAAACAAGAATTTGTGCTGGTCAAAGCTCAGACACATTTGCTTCAAACATGAATAGAGTTCATGGGAACATGTTTGTTATATGAGAACTTATTATTATGAAACTCATAACGGGACATAGAAAGAGTACAAAGAAATAAGATCTTTGAGTTAGGAATTCTTAGGATGAGCCAGCCCTATGTTCCAAGATTCACTTGAAGGACTTGAGAGACCTAAAACTTGCTGGCATAGCTCTCTTTGGATCAGGGATTGGTCCCACAATCTCATACCAAATGGAATGGTGATTGCACACAGTCTATGCACATGCTCTTGAATATCTTAACTCATCTCTAGATTACTTGCGATGATACTCAATGTGATATAAGTATAATAGATGTTGTGTAAGTAGTTGTTAAATTCTATTGGTAAGAGAACAATTGCAAAGAAAGTCTGTATGTTTTCACTACAGAAGGAACCACTGATGGCCTTATGATGCAGTTGAGGAGTATGAGATCAGGCATTGGATGCTGAAATGGTGAGTGCAGAAATCACTGCGGATCTGCGATCCAGAAGGATGCTAAACCACATGGGCTTACACATCTCATTTTCAGCTTGGTGCTCAGAATCTAGTCAGTTCTAATTTTTCTTTCAGGAAATATTTTCAAATATTTTTGATCAGGAGTTTGAAAAAAAATCAATAATGCAGAACCTTCATTCTTCTGTATGGAGGGATGGTTGTCATTATACTCATGGTTGAGATTTACTATGGCAGGATGTAAGACATAATCAGCAGGGAAAGTCATGTGTAGTAAAGTCCAGAGGAAGCTCAAGCTTCAAGGGTTCTTTCCCAGTGAAATCACAACAGTGCTCCCAGGAATGAGTTACAGTATAATTTTAAATGGTAAACACTAGGAAAATTTACTTTGCTAAAGACCTGGTTCCCAAGGATTTTAGTGGGGGATGGTTGTGTAGGCACCCCTTGCCCAGAAAGTACCAACATTCCAGATGCCTAATAGGAAGACCAGTGTTCAGCACAAACCACATTGTTTCTACAAAGAATTTACATACAATGACTTACTCTTAATAAATCTAATGATAGTGGCAAAAGCGTGATGAAACTGCAAGATGAACTGCAAGATGTCTGCCAAGGACTCACCTTTTAATTAGGCTTTCGTAAATTGAAGCAGTCACTGGCTTGCTATGTTAACTTTGTAACATATTTAAATTCTTTCATTTAATACTAATGAAAGCTACTAAATTAGTAAATCCTTAATTTGAAATGGAAAATGAGTCATAATTTTATTTTAGCTTTCTTCTACAAAATATGTCAGTGATACCAATTACACCTGAAAGACTGACCAAAGTGGTCCCCAGAAAAATTCAAAGCAACAAATACACAAGAAATGATAGAACAAGAAAATTGCCACTGGTATAGATACTGGAGGAGTTGATTTGTACCAGTGACTATGACAGATGGAGCTATTAGATAAATGGCTGATGGGAGCTTTCATAATGGTAAGTTCATGCTATCATAACCTAAACTAATTGAACAATTTTTTTTTTTTTTTTTTTTTTTGCAGAGCCAGGGACTGAACTCAGGCCCTTGTGCTTGCCAGGGAAGCACTTATTCCACTCAGCCATCTCCTCGGCCCTACTAATTGGACAATATTAATAGGAGTAAAAGAGACCATCTGATGTCGGGTGCTTTGTGATGTAATGATTTATGTAATAAATCATATGTAAACTATCTTAGAAAAATAAATAAATATCTATAAACATACCCTATCTCTCTTTTTTTCTTTTCTTTTTTGTATTTTAGAGAAGGATCTACAGGGTATTCAGGGTCTCACTACTAGATCGGACTCATAGTGATCTTCCTGTTCATAGCCTCCCAAGGGCTAGGATAATAGGTGCGCTCTACGACACCCAGTTTCAATCACCATCTCAGTGAACCCCGGGGCAGGGGCGTGACAGGCCCAGGTATCAAACCCCCGGCTCCTTCGCCTGTTTGCAGGTGCTTTAATCCACTGACCTATTTGGCCCGCCCAAGGTACCTTATCTAATCAAACCCCTAGAGCTTACATCCATTTAGAGATGGAACTAAAATACTGCCACACAAAAAAATAAATAGATAACGCTAGAAATGGGACAATGTGCAGCACACTTCTCTCTAATAGGTTAATGGCTATTGCAGACAGATGAAGAGAAAAAATTAGAAAAATGAAGGAAGTATATTAGGTGATCTTGTCGAATCCCAATTTAAACAATGCAATTGTAACTGGACATTTTAAATTTTCATCTCTTGAATGACTAGTGATGTTGAACATGATTTACATGTATTTATTTGCCATTTGTACTTCATCTGCAAAGTATCTATTTCAGATGTCCATTTTTGGATTGGGTCTTCAAATTTGTGAGGATCTGATTATTTTGTGTTTTTTATATATTTTAGATATTTGTTCTTTAGGGAAGAGCTGTGAAAAAGTTTTCCCTGAGCTCTGAATTTTCTCTTCCTTCTGTTTGTGTTTCATTTGATTTATGAAAGCTTTTTATTCTTTTGTGTATTTAGTACAGGGTCTTACCACACAGATCAGATTCATAGTGATCCTTCTTCTTTCAGCTTCCTAAGTGCTGAGATTATAGGCACATGCCATCATGCCCAGTCTCAGTTGCTATCTCAGTGTGCCCCAGGGGTGGGGCTGGCATGGCACACCAGGGATCAAACCCTGGTCCTTGCACCTGCCTAAGCAGGCACTTTAGTCCACTGAACTATCTGGCTGGCCCACAAAAGCTTTTTAATCAGATGAGATTTCAGTTGTCAATTCCATGTGATCATGGTTTTGTTCATAAAGTCTTTGCCTGCATCACTATCTTCAAAAATTCTACTTATTCTATCTTCTAGAAGATTTATTGTTTCTGTTCTAAGTTTCATATCTTTGATTCATTTTGAATTTTTAGTGCATGGTGAAAGATATGGATCTGGTTTAATTTTCAGCATACAGAAAGCCAGTTGTCCCAGCACCATTTATTAAGGATCTCTTTCTTCCAGTGAAGATGTTCGGCTCCTTTATCAAAGGCAAGTGGGTGAGTTTGTTTGCCATCATGCCTGGACCTTCTAATCTGCTCCACTGATCCTCAGGTCTGTTGTTTTGGCCAATACCATGCTGTTTTTTTTTTATCATAATAGCTTTGTAGTATAATTTCAAATCAGAAATTATATTGCCTCCTCCCTTGCCTTTGTTGCTGAGACCGGCTTTTGCTACTATAGTCTCTTCTGGTTCCAAATGCATTTTAAGATTGTTTTCTCTAATTCTGTGAAACACTGTATTGGTATTGTGACTAGGATTGCATTATCTGTATGATAATTTTGGAAATATGGCCATTTTCACTATATTGGTTTTTTTTTCCACCCAAGAATAAAGGATATCTTTTCAATTTCTGATATCTTTTCAAACTCCTTTTCCAGAGTACTATAGTTTTCAATGTAAAGATATTTTATTTCCTTTATTAGATTAATTCCATTATACTTCTTCTTTTCTTCCTTTATTTTGGGGGATGCTATTGTGAAAGATGTTATTTCTCTAATTTGTTTCTCAGGGACTTTGTTATTTATGTACAGGAATATTATTAAATTTTTAGTGTGACTTTATACCCAGCTGTGCTGCTGAATTTAGTTATTAAATGTAGAATTTTTTTGGTAGTTTTTTGGGTCATCTATGTAGAACATTATGTCATCTTCAAATAATGATAATTTAACTTCTTCCTTTTGTGTCCTTGTTTCTTTTATTTCTTTCTCTTGTCTGATTCTCTATCTCGTGTTTCTAGAACTATGTTGAATAAGAGTGGTGACAGTAGACATCATTACTTTGTTCCTGACTTTAGAGTGAAACCTTTTAATGTTTAACAATTTTAGTATGATGTTGGCTGTTAGTTTGCCATAGGTAGATTTTATCAGGTTGAGATAAAGACCATCTATTCTTATTTTCTTTAGGCTTTTCTAAAGAGCAGAACAAATTTATTGTGGGAAAGAAACCCTCTGTCCAAAAGGAGACAGAAAGAGACCTGAATGGATTGCCATTCTGTAGGTTTTATCATGAATGGGGATAGGACTTTGTCAAGTAATTTTTCTGTCTCTGTTAAAATGTTCATATTTTATTGCCCTTGGCTCTGGTAATATGGTGTGCTACATTTGTTGATATGCTTATATGAAATCATACTTGCATGCCTGGGACAAATCATACTTGATCAGGTTATACAATCTTCTTGATGATTTGGTGCATTCTATTTGACAGTGTTTAATTGAGGATTTTTGCATGCATGTCCCTTATGGAAACTGGCCCATTGTTTTCTTTTTTTGGTTGAATCATTCTCTGCTTTTCATATCAGGGTAATGCTTGTTTCTAGGAATGAATGTGAGAGTATTTCTTCCTTTTAAATTGCATTAAAGTATTGGAGAAGTAGCAGTATTATATTATCTCTAAATTCCTTATAGAATTCAGCAGTGAATGCATCTGGGCCTAGGCTTTACTTGTTGATAGGCTTTTCATTGCATCTTCAATTTCATTGATATTGACTTATTTATAAATTCTATATCTTCTTGATTCAGCTTTGTTAATTTTTATGTATCTAGGAATATGTCCATTTCTTCGGTATGTTCTATCTTTTAAAAATATAACTTCTCCAAGTAGGTATTGAGATCTTCTGGATTTCTCCAGGATCTGTTGCGATTTTATCCTTTGTATTCTTAATTGCATGGGTTTCATTTCTTAAAATCAGGTTTGCTAAGGGTTTGTCAATTTTATTTCCACTTTTAAAAGAACTGGCTCTTCAATTCATTGATTTGCTGTATTATTTTCTTTGTATCCATTGCATTAATTTTGCTCTGATATTGATACTATCCTCCTTTATATGCATTTTGGACCTGACTTGATTTTTTTTTAGAAGCTTCAGGTTTTAAATTAATTTATTTGCGCTCATTCTGTTATTCTGATACAGGTAATCACTGCTACAGTATTTTTGGATTATTTTGTCAGTTGTACTATTTTCTGCTTTTTCATAGAGTATGATCAATATTATTGTTTTCTTTGCATTACCTAGCAGTTGTTGGGTTGATGTTTTATGGTCCCTGTTATTTTAAAGAAATCTTTCTTTTTATGCTCATGATCACTGTCTTATTTTCTACACCTGATATTCTGTCCTCATATTGGCTCATTGTGCATTTTTTTTTTTTTTTGGTGGAATCCGGGATTGAACTCAGGCCCTTACACTTGCCAGTGCCGTGTATACTTTCAATGGAAATTTTTACCTCTTGTATATCTATTTGAATCCGTTTCATGCATTTTATTATTTTTTTCTTATGCTGGGCATCACGGTGCCCATCATTTTCCTAAATGCCTCTATTTTTTAATCTTTATCTGTTCTAGAGTCACTAAGCATGTCTTTAATTATGGTCACCATCTCTGTAAATTTCTGAGAGATAATTTCTGATTTTATTCTTCTAGCGCCTCATTCCTCTGCTTTGTTACATCTGCTTTTACCACCTCAGGGATTCCAGATTGGTAACTTTCAATTTTTTACCTCATTGCCGCCTGTGTTTGCCTTTCATGAGCTGGAAGCCTGGGGTTGCATCTTGCTGAATTGTCCTCTTATTTGATACTATTTTAAATCCTTGATGGATAGTCATAAATTGGTTATGGGGAGTAGCTTTATTTGTAACATTTAGAACCATTAGGATATTAATACTTCTCAGGGATGTGTTCCAGGTATGGGTAGATTTTGAGTTTCGAGCCTGGTGCAATTTCCTACCTCTTCCATATGTTGGACATTGCTGCTTCTTTGGCCTCACTCCTACTTCTCTGGCATTGTCTTATAATCATGTTTATGACCTGAAGGTTATTTGAGTTTTGGCATACCAGGAAGAAAACCTCATTAGAACAATTATGTCATATTCACTAAAGTAATATAATCAATTATAACAATAGCATCAAACACAATGTAGAAAAGGACAAAATTTAGTGACTATTAATTTGCCACCTTTAACTTTATAAACTATATTTGTGTTTACATAACAAAATATAAATTGAAGCAAAAAATTATACGGTACATATGCCTTCAATATGGCCATTTTACCCTCAAGGGAAAAAAAATTGAAAGGTGTTAGGGGACAAATAGAGAAATACAAGAAGAGGAATAGATTAGAATCAAGGGTAGAAGACAAAGAAAGATTACACAAACTTTGGCAAACTGGTGAAGAAGATAGGAGCAAGAGAGGGAAGGATACACGTGAACAAGAACAGAACAGAACAACAACAAGTAATATAGAAAGAATGCTCACTCTCTTGTAAAAACAAGAACAATCAAGGAATAAAACAAAAACAAAGAAAAATAGTAAAAAATGTTCATTTCCGGTGTGTCTCTGTTATCACTGGTAGACAGAGTGGACAGCCAGAGCCCAGATCTATGGTGATTAATACCAACAAGCCAGCCATAGCTTTACAGAAAGGCTGTGGACAATCCCAGCAAGCTTACATGTTTTGTTCCACTAAAGGGAAGGCTAGTTTATGGCTGTGAGGGTGGAACCCAATTTTGTTTAGCCGGCAACACTCTGTGTGCCTAATTCATTCTTGAACTCAGCTACCTGACCTCTTGCTGACTTGATGTTGCTTCTTTCTCACCCTGGCACCCTCACTGGAGCCACACCTCAGCAGTTTTGAATCGTGGGACCTGTTGACCCCTTTCTAAGATGGCAACCAGCCAACCGCCCTATCCTAACAGGAACCAAAATAACTCATAGTCTCTGCATTCTACTCTGCCTACTGCTCTCTACCACAGATGTATTTCTCTGTTGGGGGCTTCTGGGGTCATCTAGTCACTGTGGATCTATAGGCTTAAGCTTCTCCTCCAGTGCAGAGAATCAGGGCTCAGAGAGAAAGTACTGCCTGCTACCCCATTCTTCTCAGCTGGGGTCTCCTTTTAACTCTCTATGGGCTTCAGTTCTCACTTCAGAACCTATCTGGGCCCTGGGAACCTATCTCCCTCTTTGTTGTCTTTCTCTTATTGCTGTATGCCAACATCTGGTCACCAAATCTCAGGGAGGTTATTTCTTCACTGTTCACCACCCCACCACCTTCTAAGAAGTCCCAAATGGATCTTTTTCACACAACTGGGGTAATTTGGTTCTGTGGTAGGAGAGAAACCAATGAAGTATTTTAAACTTGCACAGCATACGATTATTTAAGAAAATTTGACATTTAAAAAATATGCAAATCATGCTAAATTGAAATAAAATGTGGTCTTGCTGGAATTTTGTCTACCAATTAAAAAGGGAAGAAAGATAAAGGATTTCTATCCCTGGTACCACAAAAAACAAAACAAAACAAAAAATAACAGATAAAGGATTTCTGTCTCTAATGAAGAGACTATATTTACTTTAAAAATATAAACAACAAAACCAGATAAAGTAGACCAGAGAACACTGTTTAGGCATTGGATAGCATAAGAACAGGACTGACACACTTGAAACAAAGAGAAACAAGATATGTCCAGCATCTTTTACTTTCCAGGCAATTTCTATGTCATAATAGAGGGAGATGGGAACTCTATAATCCTGTGTTGTTTTTAAGTCAAGAGATTAGAGAACCAAGTGTGGGTCAGGCACAGGGATAGATTTGAGGTGAAGTTATCAGAGAAGGAAGAATAAAAACATGAAAGAGAACACTCTAGAAATATATGGGAAGTTCTCCATTCACTGATTTAAAACTGTGCATTTATGTGGGGAAACTATTGACCTCTACCAAGATAATCAATGGAAATATGTGGGCTGAACACTCCCTGGAGCTATTACAAGGAAGCATAATTTATGTTTCCATTGCTTACTCTGGAAAGATCTTCTAAAACATGAAAATTCTAAAATTCTCCAGAAGTTTTTAGTAGTTGAGATAAATTAGAAAAGAAACAGCTTTAGACTAGCTTTTATCAACTTTCCTTGGTAAAATTTAAAGCATGTCTTAAAAGATCAAAGCGATTCCCAAGTATATTAATTTTTTTGCAGAATAAATTTAAGCAGTATTCTTTAAAATAGAGAAGTCCCAGTAGCATGTAAAATCTTTGTTGTGGGTTGGGGATTTTGCAAGGCAAACTATATAGTACAAGACACAGTGTATAATATTAGATTATAAGGATTTCCCCAAGAATCATATACAACTAGTGCAGAAATCTATCCACACACGAAAACTAAAAAATTCAGCTGAGGGCCTAGATCCTGATATCCTGTATGAATCCAGCTGAAATTCTAGAGCTCATAACGATGCCTCCTACAAGTCCAGCTGAAGGCTTAGAGCCCACAACAAAGACTAATGCAGGCCAACTTCATGGATCTGTACCGTAAATGCTCAATGGTCAGTGGAGGAAGATAGAAATTCTATGGCAGTGGGATGAAGGATATGTGCTAGCAGACTGAGGGATCTGAACTGGAGCGAGGAAGCAATGCTCAAGGTAAGTACCAGAGCACCCCCAAAAGTACCGTAGCTATCCTCAGCAATAATGAGGTCAAGAGCTCCTCCAGCAATGAGGAAAGCTGAGTTCCTGTCAGGAAAGCCAGTGTGACAAAGCTTCTCCCTAAGGCTGAGCAGCGCACCATCTTCCAGTCTGTAGCCAGAAATCAGTGCACAAGAAGAGGACCAAACCTCTTCTGAAGTTCAATAGGAAAGCCAGCATAACGAGGTCCTTCAGCAGAATAGCCCAAGAGAACTAGCAGCTTCCAAAAACTCCAACATCTTCTCAGAACACCATCCCTAACAATGTTTTGGCAGCTTTTTCTGTTCCGCTTTTATGCTGCTGGCAACAATTCTTGTGGGCCTCCCATAACTGGCACCATGTTAGTTTAATTCAGCTGGGTGCAATAATTTGACCAGCGGTTAGAAATCATTACAACCTTACATTCAAAAGTTTAGATATACACTGAAAAATCATCAGGCATGCAAAATGAATGCTAATACGGCAACCAGAAGTAAAAGATTAATTAATAAAAACAAAAAAATTCAAAGATTTTGGACTTATCTAGCGAAAGCAATAAAACCATTATTTAAAAACATTCCATGGTAGAGAGAAATTAAATATTATGAGGACAAAATTTGAGAATATTATAAAAACTAACAAAGTGAAAGGTTTAGAAATTAAAAGAATTGTAATAATTAAAGTAAAATATTTATTGGAAAAGAATTGCAATTGAATTTTAATTATAAAGTTCTCCCCAAAAAACCTGAACTTGATGATACAATAAAAGATATGGTGCAAAATGGAGAGCAGAGGAGAAAGCAAAGGGAAAAATAGAGTCTCAATTAGTTGTGAGAAAGAAATAAACAGACAATAGAACTTAAGTTTATTAGCATCCCAAAGGGAGAGGAGAAGAGGGGAAATGGACTAAGCAGAAACAATTAATAATAGTGGCATAAAAATATCCCAAATGTTGGTTTGAAACTGTCTCATTGCTATTTGTTTTTCAATAAAATTATGGGGAAAAATATCCCAAATGTGTTTAAGATAAACCTATAAGTCCAAGAAATACTATGAATTCTGAGTACAAGAAGCATAGAAAAAGTCACACCTAGACAAACTATTTATAATGAGGAATAAAAAATAAAATGTGAAAGGCAGCTCAACATAAAATTATTATGACACAGGAAGCAGGAATTACAGTGAGATTAAGAAGAAAATTACCTAATGCTATGCAAGTCGTACACCATGGAAGTGAACTTCTGAAAAGAACTAAAGTAAAAATGTCAACCTAAAATTCTGCAATTATTTATTTCTTTTATACTTTATTTTATTTGTTCTTCAATTTGATATTTTTAAATAAAATGAAAACTTAATTTTCTGATACACAAGACACAGAGAATTCATCACCAGTAGATCAGCACATGAAGAAATATTGAAGTAAACGTTAGGCAGTGGCAGAAATCATAAAACAAGGTGTAAATATTCTTCAGCCCCAAACAACAGAGAGCTCCAGAGATGATAAAAGTGTGCATGAATGTAAAAGAGACTGTATCCCATTTTTAATGCATTTAATAGGTGAAAGACTGAGGAAAGTAAACTAAAATCTAAATTCAACAAAATGTAAGACAGAAAAGAAAAAGGAACAAATGAGGTAAGCAAAAAAGTCTCAAGAAAAGGGATTCAAACAAAATTATAACAAAGATATGAAAGTAAATGGAAACACTTAGTATTTACTAATAAGAAAGCATTATCCAACCAAAAATATGGACCAAAATTCAAATAGACTTTTGCCAAAGAAAATGGCTAATAAATCCATGAAGAGATACTCCACACCATTTGGCATTGAGAAAAATGCAAACTAAAAGCACAGTGAGATGTCATTTTACACCCATTAAAGTGAACTACCCAAATCAGAATAATAACAAGCATTGATGACAATTTGGAAAAATGTGATACTTCATACATGGTAGTGTGAATATAAGATAAAACAGCTCTTCCAGGAAGTAACTGGGCAGTTTCTCTAACATTTAACACAAATTTTAGAATAGGAAGTATCAATGCTACACTATGCTCAGGAGAAATGAAAATATGTGTCTGCACAGAAATCTGAAATTGAATGTTTATAGCAACATTATTCCTGATAAGTATAGAACCTATAAAAGAATTGGTTGGGGAACTCTTTGTGATAGACAATGACTAGAAACTTTTTGAAAGTTATATCAATTGCAGTAGATCTTTATAGGGGAGATTTACATGATAATTGCAAAATTGAAAATTCGAAATGGGGTAGATCTTTGTGAACTGGTTTCTAAAGATCTTTAGGAGCCTGAGGACTAACTGCAAAGTTCTTTACACAAAATGAAAACCACTCATGTGTATTAGGAAATATGTTTTTATTTGCCAAGAATAAAAATGAAGTATGCTTAACAAACAGATGGACTTTCAATAAAATGTTTTTAAATTTAAAAAATCTAAGTGACCAAATATATGAATCAACTGGTTTATGATTAAGCTAAATGTCATAGACAGTATTCATAAGATGGGATATCACATAACATGAAAAAAGCCCGAAATATTGATACATAACCAATCATGGATAAAATTTAAAGCCTTTAAGCCAAGTGAAAAAAAAGCCAGAAACATCACCACCAACAAAACCCTACATATGAATCAAGTTTTGTAAAATCCTTGAAACAAAACTTTATGAAGACAGAAATTACATTAGTGGCTGACATGGGGTTGGCTTAGCGATGTTGATCACTTGTAAGTGATCATGAAGGATGGCACATCTATAGCAAGAATATTCCAAAATTGGAGTATGGAAATAATTGTAAGTGGAGGACCATCTAAGCAGCTCTCCTTGAAAGAAGAGCTGGACCTGGCTGTACCTGACCCTATTTCCTTGTACTGATATGTACAGACCTGGGCAGGACTTTTCCTCATTCTTCTAATTGGTTTTAAGTAATGCATATTGGTCTAGCTGGGGTGCTGGTGGTAGTCTTTGAAGATGGTATGCATGTTTCCTTGATAACCCACATCTGCTGCTCTTTATTATGAGTTGAGTCAGGTCAAGACTGGACAGAGTCAAAGCTCCATGCTGTTAGCTGGGATTGAGATAGAAGCTATGACTTTATGGTGCTCAAGACATTACACATCAGAGATGAAGCACCAGACCCCAAAACATTAGATATGATCTCAATAGTATAATGCAAATTACTTTTTATGTATAACTTCGTCTCTGCAAGTGACAGAGGTAAATGCAGGCCTCCTGCCCAGCCCAGCTCACAGTACTCACCTACTTCCTACAGTTCTCAGTCATTCATCCTCAAGCCATTCCTCCTTTATGACTGAATAAAACCTGGGTTCAGCCCTGGGTTGAGGCCTTTGCTCCAGATAGCTATCACCATGGGTGAATTTAGAAGTCTTTGTTTACCCATAACTATAAATATGCCTTAGTGTCTTTATTTTCATCATAAATTGTACTGGAAATGGTAGATTGGAATTAACTTGATGGGATTACAAAATAAACTTCCCAGAAAAGTCAAGGACCAGAAAGGGCTCCCTATAATTGAAGAATTTGGTATATTGCTAAATAGGGAGTAAACTTAATGAAGTCTACATTCCTAAAAATAAAGGCAGAGCTTTTCAGATTACATAAAAAAGCAAGTCCTAATTTATTATTATACACAATATAAATTATATATGTTATATATAATATACAATATTATATATTATAATAATTAATATGTATTATATTATTTATATATATATATTATATATGTTTGGTACAGGGTCTCACTACACAGCTCAGACTCATAGTGATCCTCCTGTTTTCAGTTTCCCTAGTGCTGGGATTACAGGCATGTGCCACCATGCCTTGTCTTGGTGCCTAGCTCAGAGTGCCTGAGGGAGGGCCAGTGTGACATGTGCTGCTGGGGTTCAAACTCAGGTCCCTGAGTTTGCCTATTCAGGCACTCAGTCCACTGAGATATCTTGCCAGCCCTAATTTATTCCTAATTTTTCTTTTATTGTTAATATTTTTAAAATTTTAAATGTAAATTAAAAGTAAAATAACAGGAAAGTAATAGCATTAAACCTCTGTAAAAAGAAACTAGTATAACTATATAATATCTAAGAACATTTCAAAATAAGAAATTTGAGATCAATGATCTTTTTATGATGACAAAAAGGTCCATTCACCAAATGAGTGCCCTTCTTAACATGATGCATATTACAAGGAAGCTTCAAAATCAGGAAGCCAGAAGTCATCAGGGAGGAGAAAGATGAAACTCTCCAACTAGTGTTAGTAGATTGTCCTTTTAGTTCTTCATAGACACTACTGGTAGATGGAAACCAACAGAACTTAGTGGACATTTACAGAAAAACTTCATGTGGCTGCTAAATGCACGTTAATTGAAAGTGTTCTTGGATTATTACCAAGAAAGCGTAGGCAGTGCCAAGAGAACAATCTGACTTGGTGCATTTAAAATAATTGAAATCAGAAAGAATATGTATTCTGAATACAGTTTTATTAAGCTAGAAGTCAATAACAGAAAGTTAAATAGAAAGTTGTAACTTAGCTAGATAGCATGGTATCCATAGATGAAACAACATTATCAAAAAAGAAAATTTATATATATATATTGAAGTAAATGACACTGAGAACAAAACACACTGAAGTTTATAGGATGCAACTAAGATTTATACTACCAAGTGGTGCCATAATGAAAAACACTATATAGCCACTCAGACTATGATGGTTCCATAAGATTACATGGCCCATTAACTTCATAGTTGTCATGGTTTGTTTAAATATATTCTTTGATGTTTATAACATGACAAAATAGCCCAACACAGTTCTAAGAACATATTCTTGTTGTAAGCAAAGATGCAGATTATAGTACAGAAAAAAAAGTCATAACTAAATCCATTGATTTGAAGAGGATGGGGAAAAAGAGCAAATTAAACTGAGATTAAAGGAAGAGATGGCAACAATAAGGAAATAATTTCACAGAATGCAAGATTGTTTGAATGTTTGTAAATAATCTGATAATATGCTAAAATGAGAAGTTATATGATCTCAGCTGGTACAGAAATGACATATGATAAACTTAACATTTATTCATGATAAACTCTTAGAAAATGTAGATAAAAGACAGTTTCATCAAGCTATTGTAAGGTATCTCTTAAAAGTCTATTGCTGGGCAAGGCAATGATCCTGAGAATCTCCAGAAGATTTTTTTAATCTAGCAGTTAATTGGAAA